>CACRXP010000064.1:1755038-1771143 GCA_902702965.1 Spirometra erinaceieuropaei
AGAGTCTTAATCTCTCGGAGCACTGTGCCTTGATAGTCTCCAAAGCACGTAGAACGACCGGGTTTATCCTCCGAAACTTTAAAACTAGGGACATTAGAATGCGCCTTTTCAACATGTACGTTAGACCTGGTCTGGAATACTGCTCGTTTTTATTTAGCCTCATGCGTGCTACTGAGCGGAAGAAAATAGAATCCGTTCAACACTTTTTTACCAAGAGAATTTTAACCCCGGAACACCGACATTTGTCTTACCAAGAACGTTGCCGGCTTACAGGCCTCGATCCTTTATGGTTCCGTAGATTAAAAAAGGGACTATTTTTGCTATTAAACTCTTATATAATCACACATTTAACCCGCTCACCTCTTTAAGACATCATATCCACCCACGACGTAACAGTCACCGTGAGGTCTTCTTATTTCTGCCTCTGGCACGTACTGTTAAATACCGTCGGTTCTTTTCTGTAAATGCAATTGCTATTTGGAATAAACTACCCATGAGTGTGAAAACTCTGCAAAATTATCCTTCATTTAAGAGAACTATTACTCGATTTTTGCATTCAGAAAAGCTCCCACAAATTTTGGGTGCTGAATCTACTGATCGACTGTACCGTAGCGATGGCGTTTGTGGTCTCTGAACACTATGGCCGGTCTCACCAGCTGTTCCTCGACGCCTCTACTTTGACTATCCCCAACTTCATGAAAGGAATTTGACGTCCGATAATCTCCGATACCGTGCAACCTCCCCCCTTCTTGACGGTCGATATTCTACCACCGCCGACAGTTTTTTTCTCCTGAGCCCTCCAAACCACAAAAACCACCATCAACTATATTTTTATGCTTTAAGCTCAGGAGTTTTTTTCACTGCTGGTCCGATTTGTGTTTAATCGCTTCCCTTGACAATGCCTGTAAACTGGCATTAAATTAAAATTTATATTTTTATATATAAACAGTTAGATCGTTGTCCTTCTCTCATTCTTGTTCCGAATTTTATGTGCTGAATGAGGTATTCATTCAGGGAGAGTTGAAGTAGCTTGTGGTCAAATGACGTGGACGGGGCGTTTGTTAGGGGAATGTTCCAGTCTATTCCTGGAGCGTTGAAGTCACCCAGAAGTAGTAAGTTCTCCTGCTTACATAACAACTCCAGTACACTAAGTAATTCCATATCGGTGATTTCATTCGAGCTGGGAGGCCTATAGACAACACACAGGTTCAGTGTCGGTAATTGTTTGATGCATATCTTGCATGAAATTATTTCAAAATTTCGGGGCGCACCATCGGATATTTCTCGTTGAGAGCACGCAATTTCATTTGACACATAAATAGCTGTGCCTCCACCTCTACGGTGTAATCTGTCACAACGGAACAGTTGGTAGCCTTCAATTCTGACTACTACTAATTTCCTCAGTCAACCATGTCTCTGTTAGGACAATTATGTGTGGGTTCTGTTCAGAAGCTAGTAATCTGAGTTCATCTAGCTTGTTGAGAAGACTCTGACAGTTAGTGTAGTAGATTTCTAGACAGCGGCCACTGGTTCGAGCAGCCTCAGGAGTTGGCACCTTTGCATCGGTTAGGCTGTCAGAATGACGGCCTTCGGCCAGAGAAATGTCCTTTGGACCTGAATTATTTGTCCATTCTTGATTTTTAGGTGTGTTTCGCCGCTGTTTCTCCGCTTTTCCAGCTCCGTCATCAGCTCTCTCATTTTCATTCGCTCTTTTGGCTCGTAATCCGGCTGAAAAAAAACTTCAGGATGCTGACCCCGTAGAGATGATTTTCTCTGTAACAGAAGCTGGGCCTGTGCTTCAGTCTCCAAAATGACTTTTAGGGGTCGAGGCCGGGAATTGGAAGCGGATGCTGACTGACTCTTCCCTATTCGGAATGCTTTGAGAACACTTAGTGACTCATCGTCTCTTAACAAAGTTTTCGCATACACTTGAAGAAGGTCTAAGTCATGCTTAACTCTCTCCTTTGGTACTGCTGCCGTTGATTCGGGTACTCCTTTTATAACTACATTTTTCTGGCGACTGAACCTAGTGCTCGCTGTTGTCACACATCTTTTGAGTGACTGAGCGTTCTTCTCCAGTTTACTAGTTTCGCTGGTTTCGGATGAACTAGCTATTGGGCTAACGAAACTGAGATCCGTGTACGATTCATTTATCTTCCTGTTGATAACCCATCCTTCTGTGTTTCCGAGGTGTTCGTCGAAAAAGTTTACCTCAGTTTCTTTCGAAACCTCCTCCTGAATATTCGGTCCACAAGGTGTTCCGATATCTTTATTGTTCAACATATTTGGGAGCCTTTGGCGGTCCTTCGTAGGCCTCCTGGTCGTTCTCCTTCGCTGGTCTGCGTGTACGTAGGCAGACTTCGTTTTTTTTGGACCGTACAGAGGTGCGCGTTGTTTTTCTGAAATGTTTCTTTGTTATCTGAGTTCGCTTCGGCTGGTCTTTTTCTCGCCTAAGAGACTGGCATTCAACTGTGTCTAGTTCCCTGTACGAACATTCGTCAGTTTCAGCGTTTTATATGGCTAAAGAAGCCGTGGTTGCATATGTTTTTTTCGGATTCTGAATTGCCGAATTCGTCGGCTTCTTCTCTTCACGTAAGTGGTGAGTAAGCTGTCTTAACTGTTCTACCTCCATTTTTAGACGTTTTAACTCCCCCTCCATTTTTGAAAACTTATGGACGAGTCCGAAACATGTGGTACAGATTTCATCGTCCTATGTGACATCCCCCAACGTCACTAGACTTTTTGCGCGTTTTACGGGCATTGGTCTGACAGCAGAACGTCCAACACTGCTGTCATTAATATCATGCGTAATACAATATGAATTATTATTTTTGACAACGTTGGCGCGAGTCAGTGGCCTAGTGGTATTGACGGTTGTCTGTCCGACCGATGGACCGGGTTCAAATCCCGCCTTGGGCATGCATTCTATAACGTGTTTTGAGGGCATTTCTTTGAATAACATTACCGAGTTTACAAGTTTCAAACGGTTTTCTTTAAGGTATGACACGAATTTTCAACCAGATCGAGGATATGAGGTAAACGACTCAGCCTTTCCTATAGGTTTTGGGGATAGCTCAGTGCTGTTGCAGAGAGGCGACTGGACGAAGATAGGTTGTCCCTCACAAGTCCTGGTGTGGTCGAAAGGAGATAGGTTTTCCGAACGAGACTCCCGTTGAAATTCTGTGAGAATCGAGATATTGCTATGAAGAATCGACTTGTAAATTCCGAGAGGCCGTCAGGGTGTCCAGGACTCAGGAGACTCGGAAAAGTTAAATCCCACGGAGGTCGAAAATTTCAAACCGAATTCAAAAGACGCGGTTGATCTGACTTCGAGTTTAACCGTCAAGAACGCACATCTAGGCTCGGGGCGGTGGTCTATTTTATCTTAACTCCTACATAAAGCACACTCCCTATTACTTGGATGATTCCTCGGTCACCGGAAACTTCTGCTTTGCATCTGCTATTCTCTCTTCGCAAAGAAATGCGATTATCGGTTGTATCTACAATGCTCTAAATTCTTTAGCCATTGAAGACTCACAGTTCTGTGAAATATTTAAATTAATTTCGGAAGCTGCCTTCCATTTTAAAACAATCACTGGGTATTTTTAACTTCCTGGAATAGACTGACCATCCAAAAGGTCTCCATCTGGATTCCAGCCCCTTCGAGATATTGTCAAATTTTCTAACCGCTGACAACAAGAGAATATCACATTTTAGATGTTATCTTTACCAATGAAATAGCCCCACAGTTTGTTGCTTTAAAAATACTTTTTGACAGGGACCACATATTAATTCATTGCTCATTACCGCATGACTTGTCAAAAAAGACTGGCACGGTGCGCACTTACATAAACCACGATTGCGTAGATAACGACGTAACAAATAATAATATTAGATATCCGGACTGGTGTGACTTCCTCACTTGTAGCGATGCAACCATTCTTCGTGATGACATGTCCAACGTGTTCAAGGACAACGTACTATAAAATTTGAAACAGCAGATTCGTGACCCATCCACCAATTCCTTATCCGTTCATCTTCGAATCACAGAGATTTTTGAGATGGCTTCAAGAATGAGCCAAGCGCGCGAAAATCACTCGACCTTAGTGATTCGAACCCTGGCAAATCCGTCGCCAACATTTTCCGTCATCGGTCTTCCTCTAAGCGTGGTCACGAACTTCCACCCCTGCTAAATGATAACAAAGTCTTCCTCACCGATGACACTGACAAGGCGGAGTGCTTTCTTTGCAAAACACCTTGCTACCGAGTCCGATCCGGTCCCTTTGTTTCCACCACTTTCAGATAGGACACTGAGTACAATCGATTTCGTCTGCGATCTCATTAAGAAACACATAAGTCCTTTGAAATACTCACTCTGCTCACGAACGGACGGGAATCCGAATTCGATTATAAAACAGGCATCCGACCTTCCCATATTGTTTGTCATTTATTCTCAGTATATATTTCAAAAGGATTCTTTCCTGAAACATGGAAAACGTCAATTATCATTCCCTTTTTCAAGTCAGGATCTCGGTACGATGTTAATAACTATCGGGGCGTGCACAAAACGCCGTCTCTAGCAAAGCTTCTTCAGAGGATTATTTTCAATGAAATTCTTGACTTCTGTCTAGCTAATCGGCTTCTGAGCTCTAGTCAGCATGGATTTTTACCTGAGAGATGCTGAGAAACATGTCACTTGGCTTTTCTTAATCTAATCACTTATCTTCGTAATGAACAGCAGCCAGTGGTAGTTATTTACTTTGGTCTTAGCAAAGCCTTTGACAAGGTGCTCCATGCAGTCTTTTGGTAAAATCGGAAGCTTTCGGAATCCGACGCCTCCACTCGACTTCATTAGGTCCTATCTGTCCAACCGATATCAGAAATTCATGGTCAGCAATAGCTACTCAACACCTCACTCGATCATGTGTGGTGTAATTCAAGGCATGGTTCTGGGCCCGCTATTCTTCCTTCTGTACATCAATGATATTTTGACTGAACTCGGAAATTCGCAAACTTTTATTTATGCCGATGACCTCAAGTGCTTTTACTCATATTCTATGGACACCGCAAACGTTTGTGTTGAAAAAAACTAATGCCGATTTACTACGTTTTAGCAGATGGGGTTCAACACGGCAGATGAAATTTTTATCATCCAAGTGTAATTTCATGTCTTTTCGACCCGCCAAACTTCCTGGTCCCATAATTTTTCAGAATAGCCCACAATCAGAATGCCTCACCATAAAGGACCTAGGTCTAAGTTATACAAATAGGCTTGCTTTATCACCTCACTCGGATAGAATCTCTGCCAAAGCCGCGCAGATATATGGATTCATATCGTATAATTTCTTCCTTCCGGAAATGAAGCTAAGACTTTATCGAATGTTTGTTCTTCCAGTCCTTGAATACTGCTGTCCTTTCTTCGGTTTAATGAACGCCTGCGACCGTAATAAAATCGAAAATGTTCAGACCCTGCCAGCACATGGCCCCTTCATAGGCGGGGCTGGAAGTGGCTGGGTGGGGCCAGGGCCCCGCCTGCCAGCACATGGCTCCTTCATAGGCGAAGCTGGAAGGGACTGCGTGGGGCCAGAGCCCCGCTGCATTGAAGCGTTCTTAAGCGTATTTGCATCGAAAGATATGTTTCAAAAGCACCACTTAATGTACCTTCTTTGGAATTAAAAGGAGCTAATTTATTAAAATTGGCTTATAAATCATGGAGAAAGCATCCGTTTAGAGAGAGAGAGGACTGCTTTATTTTGAAAATAACTTTCAAAACTTTCAGCAAAAACGGTTCTCCAGTGCACAGTGATTACCAAAGAGATTAACAGGTTTTGGACAGACAGGTGGACATGATTATATATGAAGAAAAAAGGACTTTAAGGTGCAAGATTGAGTTTTAGTTTTTGTTTTTCAACATCTTTGCAGGTGAGATACCGGGCTAGAAATGGCAGTATGGAAATCCGATAGGCCGAAGTGCGGCAAGGGATGTGGCGGAAGCATCGACGCGTGGGGCGTAAGGATTTCGCAGCCATTAACTCATTATGAAGGGGATGGACGGTGTCATTCAGAATTCGGTCAGCGAATTGCACCACCGAGTTGAAATGTCGCTGCACGATGATATCAACTAAAAGATGATAGGAAACACCAGCAGCAGAGGCGAGCATTCGAATGACACGCTTAAAAATAATTAGATCTTTTTTAAGTAAAGCTGGAAAAATAACTGGAGAAAAATAAAGAATGAGTGGAAGAATACAGCCATCTATGAATCGCCAGATTAAGGACTGGGGTGTGTGATATGAACGTAGACGACGAATATAATAAACAAGTTTTTGAATTTTTGTTAAAAGGGTTTCCATATGAAGAGAGAAAGAGAGATTTGAGGATAAAGTAACACCTAGGTACCGGAAAGAAGATACCTCATTGGGAAGAATATCCAAAGGTTCAGGAATGGGAGAGGGTCGCAATCGAAACACACACTGTACTGATTTCTGATTGTTGAGTAGGAGTCCATTATTCGAAGACCATGCGGAGACGTGGTCTAAGCCATCCTTTGAAGACTGTAGGTGAGTCAGGTTTTTGAGTGGGTGGCCTACGACCATGTCATCGGCATACTTAACATACAGGCAGTCGTTTGGCGATCTCAAATCATCAGTATGTAGGGAGAAAAGATGAGGGGATAAGATAGAACCTTGTAGAACTCCACAATTGTTTGGAAGAATAGAAGATTTTCTCCTTCCCGACTGGACAAACTGAGTGCGGGAGGAAAAATAATCTCTAAGCCAAGAGACAACCCAGCTCGGAGTGTCGCACGCAGCTGCTTTGGTCAGGAGGAGTTGGCGCGGAATAGTGTTGAAGGCGGATGAGTAGTCGAGAAAAGCACAGGCATATGCACGGCATCCCTTGTCTAAGTCACTCAAAGCTGAATGAACAACTAAAGCAACAGCATCCAAGGTGCTACGCTTTGCCTTGTATGCAAATTGTAGAGGATCAGAAAAATTGACGGAGGAGGACTTAAGGGAATCTAATGCAACTCGTTCAGTAAGTTTCAGGAGTGCAGAAGAGCAGGCAATAGGACGGAAAGATTTTGGAGCAAAAGTTAAAGATTTTTTAGGGATTGGAGTAATTCTTACTGTACGCCAGGCGTCAGGAATCTTGGACTCTATGAAGGATAGATTAATAAGGTGGGTCAAGACGGGAGCTATCTGCGATCAGCAAGACATAAGGAGAAAAGGAGAGACACCGTCCGGCCCAGCCGCCGTTGACCCGCGAATCTTTTTGAGATGGTGTTCCACTGTTGTCACAGTCACAGGAGTGAAGTCACATGGTGGTAGGTAAATTTCGTTTGGGCGAGAAGTGGAGTCGTTAGAAGTACAGATAAATTTCCGATTTAAAGAGTTTAAATCTACGTCAATGGGTTCAAGTATATTACGTTGACCAGTGAGACGCTTGAGATTCCTCCACAGTTCAGCAGAACGAAAAGGAGAGGAGGGGGTGGATGAAGTAGAAAAAAGTTGACTAACAAATAAACCGTTAAGTCTGGCAATTTCGTCCTTTATTAAAACATTGATATCCTTCACCTTGTCACGCTGACCTAGTTTGTAAAAGGTTTCTTTGCGACGTCTCAAATGTTTGAGGTATGGTGAGGAGATTCTATCAGGCCTGACCATAACAGTTTCACGGGGACAACAAATATCAAAGATGTGATTCAAAAATAGCGTAAGATAATTAGAGCATAATTCAGCATTTGGTAGTGCTAGAAAAGTTGGGATGGTACTAGTAGTTGAACTCTGCAGTAAGTGGATCTTATCTACGGATGTGTCTCGAGCAGTAATTTTCCTCTCGGGTTTTGTAAGCAATTGACGCTTAGAGGTGGAATAGACTTTTGGAAGTCCTAGTAGCACTGAGTGATCAGACCCGGAAAGTGGAGCTCTATTTTTAATACAAAAAAGCTTTGGGTAATTGGTCAATATGTGAACAAGAGGGGCATCAGCCCGTGTATTGAATGAAACAAGGTCATCAAGACCCAGAAGGGTAATGGGCCGAAAACTCACACGGTTAAAATCACCGCACAAAAGAATAAGATGGTCTGAGGATAATGAAGCAAGTTTTTGTGTGAGGAAGTCAAAAAACGGCCCAGAGAGCCTTCATTTGTGGAAGGGGGGATGTAAATACTGATAAATATAATACCCTTAAAGCTATTTAACAAATGGGGCTTTCAGATAACAGCAATTACATCAATTAAATCACCAGAATATGAAAACAGGGGCTTACAATTTATACACCAGTTTTGCTTGACAAAAATGGCCACTCTTCCACCTCTACTGCCTGTTGGAGATGCTCTATCATTTCGAAAACAGCAAAATGTCGAAGGAGTGATTAATTTCGAGTCAATATGGCTATTCAACCACGTCTCCTGAAGGCAAATTACTCCTGTTTTGCCATGTTCTTTGGTTGACAGAAGTAATTCCAAATCATGGGCTTTGTTAAATATCGATCGACAGTTAGTCGAAAGAAAACCCGGGATTGACAACTTGTTATTAGGCTGGCGTTTAAGCGCAACTTGCCATCCACAGCGATGTCGCTTTCGAAAAATTGGCCTTTGCTGATACGAGCGTGGGAAGGCCAGAGAGGAAGGACGAGAAACAGGACAAGTTGTCAGAGTGTAACTGCTGCTGGCACGGTGAGTTCGTTGCGTGTGGGAGCGTGAGAACGCCAACGCAGGACAATCGCAGAAACGACAAATTGGCCGTAAAGTGCAACCACTGGAGTCATGATCAGGAGGCGGAAAAATCGATGCAGAAATTTCGCAGGGTTTAAGCTCCTTTAAAAAGGTGCTGGCGTACTGTAAAGACAACCTCATAGGAATAGATAAATTAAAACAAAGGAATAAGACTGGGGTATGCAGTTAGCAAATATTCATGTGACTGGAGGGAAACAAAGAAAAATGGCGGCTCAATTTCAAAAGCCCGCTGAATGTCGCTGTGGATGAGCACAATATATTGAGGTTTTGTTTAAGTCCCTCATTGCGTAAACTCTTATTTGTCCACCGGTTTACAATCTGTGTGTGTTATTAATTCGTATATTTGACAATCGGGACGATATTTAGAAGTGGTGTCAAAAGTGGGCGGGGATGTGGCCTCCCCTGCGCATTTTCTTTCGCTGGCGGGGCCAGGCGGGGCTATCGCGTTGCATGCCCCGCCACAGCCCCCTCTACAGCCCCGCCTAGCCCCCTCATGGCCCCCTTTAGCCCCGCCATTATTGAGGGGGCCAGGCGGGGCTAGGCGGGGCTGGTGCTGGCAGGGGAGGGTTTTCACTCGGAAACTGTTTTCTCAAGCTTCGTCCGGTATTTCTTATACTCAGAGATGTCAGCTGGCGAAAATTAAGTTTTTGTGGGTTAGAAGACTCGAAGCTGGCCTTTGCTTCCTTTTTCGCATAAACTCTAGCTCCAGTCTTCCGCTCATTGACACTCTCACCCCGAGAGATCAGTCTTATGTCACGCGCAGCTCCTCCATGCTGATTCCCCCGCCTCTTTGTACTACATCTAAGCGCCCCCTTTTTGTTGCTGTCAAATTCGCCTTCCTTTAGAATAATCTTCCGTCTGAAATTAGATTATCGCCTAAGTTAGTGGTATTCAAGTCGAAATTACGCAATCATCTTACACTGGAAACCATAAAGGCACTATTAACGGTCTCATTCCCAAACGCTCAGATTCCTGACTTCGAAAAGGGTCCTCCTGGGATTAAGTGGTAGATCAGGTGGAAACCCTCAATTATGTCATTAGAAACCCTGTTTTGTATTGGTTTCTAAATCCACTGAAATCACTTCTCCCCCATAGCGACGATGTTTGCGGTTTTTGATGTCATCTCCCGCATTTCCACCTTATGTGGTCAGTCGACGCTCAAGGCGGATCCCTTAGTATTCACCGTCTACTAGTAGTTTGGTCGTACCTCCCTTCCCCACTCCTCGACTGGGCTCGAAGCGTACTGTGGCCGATCGCGTCGGGGTTCCTCTCGTCTGGCCTCCTTGACGCGAATAGTCTCATCCGGCGTATCAATCCTGCCTTGACGATGTCAGTTCTGAATCCCGTATACAATACCACATGCCTGCCTTGCCTGACCCGCATACATACTCCGACAGGGCTGACATGTATTTCTGCCCTAAAGATGTCCGATTATAATCCGTTATATACCGCCACATGCAGGCCAGTCCTGCCCGCACTTCTCTGTTATCATTAGCAAGGGCTTTTCTCCTGCAAAATTAATCTAAGCATTTTAAAATTTTTAAATGTTTTTTTACACCGCTGGCTCATCATTTCTCTTAAGGAACTATAAATTCGGAAACTATGAATTGCATTTTGTACCGATTCTGCCTGCCTCTTATGTAAATTCTTATGTTTATTTAATTTACTTACTTTGATGGGACTCTGGTGTGTCTTTATTAAAAAATTATTATTAATTATACGGTTATTGCCCACGTATAGGTTTCATAATCATCGGCTACTTGTTCTGCAACTTTTTCATATGTGCGTTCAGCTTGGTGCTTTAAAAGATGTTAAGTATTACGAAGGATTTTAAAACGACCGCAGGTTTCTACCTTTCCATGAGTGTTCCAATCCTCCGTCCTTGGCCTCTACACTGCTGCGCACGCTAACTGGCTGTCAGAGTTAACGTGCCACAGCAAGCTCGGCCTTCTGCACCGCACGTGGTTGCGTCATCGTTCTGCCATAGGCCACGACACGCCACCGTCCCCGCCTTTGAAAGCTGACCTCATATTTCTTCTTCTATGAGTCCACTTAAAGTCTTTTTGATGGAGCTGTGTCATTCTTGAATTTTTTCCAATCGCCGGTGACGTAACTTTCGGATGGATCCTCGAACATCTCACAATGTGGATCAAGGGTCAGCTTGTCGCCTCAGGCCGCTCGATGTCTAAGCTGGTTGACGTGTCTGTTAACTCTGCCTGCTGTGGATTTAACCTCGAAAACTAAGCCTTGAGCTATTCGAATCACACCCTCCGCCCACGGGTCTTCATCAGTTCTTTTCAAACATTGTGATCGAGGCTTTGAATGCTCTGTCTGCAGATGTCGTCATGTCCACCTCCGTCGAGGCTTTTAGGCGCAGGTTGAACCAATGCACCACTAGACGTCATAATGTCACCTAACCAACGTCTTCTCATTTCGTTCGAACAGTTTTTTTGATGCTGTTACATTACTGCCTATATTTCAGTAACGTTTGTTTTTCTTATTGTCCCATGTCTGCTGAACGTGAGTGTTAGCATTCAATTCGTCTCCATCAGAAACTGAGATATCACTAATTATCCATGGACAGACTACCGTACAGCATAGTTAGTAACGTTAATGTTTTTAACACTTGGAGAAATTCGTTCATCTGTCTGATTTCGAAAACCTTGCAAATCTGATGAAAATCTGTAGCTGTTTGATGTTTCCATTTTCAAATTTTTGATATAGTTCGCTTCCTTTTAACAACTAGGGAGTCCAAAGGTTCAACACCTACATTTCTCTCAAAGAAACTGAAACTGAAAATGGACCTAGAGGTCACTACAACCTACTCGCATGCAAACTGGTTTACTGGAGTCGTGTCTCGACGTCCAGAATACAGCTTACTTGAAATCTGCCGGTGGCTTTGGACATTCGTCTACAATGTACACCTTATTAACGAGTTGTCTCTGTGCTCCTTTGGCCTTCCCCGCCAAATGAATCCTTCACCTCTCGTAATGGTGGACTCGCTGTCGTAGTTGTGCCAATGTTCTCGCGGTTCCTTAACTCGGGGGCCGCAAATCGCCTTGATGGCGTCGAAGGTGTTCTTCGTTTCACTGTGGTCGGCATATCCCTGAGTCTTCTTGGCCTTGCGAGCCATCCAGGTGCCCTGCATTCCTCGTAATCGCTGCTGCGCAAGTCGGCGACACTGATAGGAAGCTGCTTTGTTTACATCGGATCGGCGGTCGCTGCCGGCTTGTGCAGCATGTTCTTTACGGCGAGCAGGCTGTTGACGTCAACGGCGTTTTCGTCGTACCAGTACTGGTGCTGACGACGTGCGCGGCCGAAGAAATTCACGGTCGTCGAACAGACGGCGACCGCAGTTGGCACCATCGAGGAGGCGATTTTATCTGGGGATTATAGGCCCTTCAGACGCTGGGTAAGCTGATTGCTGAAGTGTAACCGGTGAGCAGGCAAATATAACAGATTATTATTCGAATAACCTAGTGGTCATCCATGTTTTTGGTCTCCTGCAGACGGAGTCCCATCTCAAAGATGACGAGGCGGTGGGCTGTCCGGCCAATGACGCCACAGATCGCATCCGTCACTAGTATGTACTGTCGATCTCGTCTCCAGACGTGAGCATAGTCCAGCAGATGAAACCTTCGGGATCCAAGGGGGCATCTAGGTCGCCTTATTCCTTATCGGCGCTCGCCTCCAGGAAGCACAGTCTGTCTGGACGCGTACACTAAAGTCACCAGAGGCAACCAACTTGTTCGTCTTCAGCATATACGCCAAGAGGTCAAGTGATCTTCTCAGAACTTGGTCTTCATCTCGTCTGAGTTGGGGATGGTGGCGAACTGGGATACCTGAAGAAGCAGACGCACATCCATCAGTCGGTCATGATCACTCACGGAAAACAGGGCGGTCGTTTTAAGATGCCGTTTCGGATAGCGAAGGCAACTTCCGCGTCACGTCGGAAGAAGGCATAGCCGCAATCACCTACCCCAGCTGACCCCGTCAAGATAATCGGGTCACAATGGGTGCAGTAATGTGCACCTTGTATTACACCAGTTCTCGAGGGGCTAGCATCGCCCTTAGTTCCGGTCGGTTGCTACTCGGATTGTCTAGCAGATAACAAATATTCCAGGCTTCCAGACCGGGGGGGGGGGGGTTTGGGGGGTTCACCCTAACAGCCTGTGCGGAGGGCCAGAGAAGAGGAGGTGGGAAAACAGAAGTTTTTTTTTCGTTCTCGTTGATTACTGTACTTCGGCTGCGATATTTGCATCTACGAATCATGGTGTACAAGCAGGTGGAGTGATTCCTTAGCATTCGTTTGAGGCACTTTTTTAGCCCATTTCTCTCCAGGGGGTAAACAATGTTACCCCTAAATAAGGCTGCTTAAACATCCAGACGGCTGCCGAAATCCACCATGAATCACGTCTTTGTTTGGTGAATTGTGACCCGGGTTTTTCGGGGCCACCTACGCGATTGTGCGTCGACCTCTCAAAAGGATATTTGGAAGTGGCGGAGAGAAAGGCGAGGGAGGAGAGATGGGAATGGGGGAGGGTGTGGGGATGAGAAGGAAAACAGTGTTACCTTGTGTGGAGACGCACACACGGATATTCTCAACTAATCAAGCCCGCCTGTCAAGGCGGTTGTTGGGATGTGGCCGCAGAACGTCATGTCTGTTCACCCATGACGAGGACGACTTCGGTCGCCAAATCCAGGCTCGTTTTCATTTCAGATCAGATCTCAACTACCTCTCAGCGTCCTTCGTCCCATCCTCCGCTAGCCGACGTTATTATCCCCCTGCGAAACAGTCCAGCCCAGAAAACTGAACCATCAGCGACCTGGTCTCGCACCGAATCATCTGTTCCGGCGCACACAAAGACAAAGTATAGACACGAAAGCATCTCGGCTGTCAACAGACTAGGGATTAGTAGTACAGCAGGACACCACTAAGCGATTTCCCTTAAAATCAACATGGATTTATCCACGTGTGTTCACGCATTGCAAACCTCTTGTACCTATGAGCCTCACGGTCCTACCGTCTCACATACGTAAACTAATTAGCCGTTTCCCTACAATCTAGCGAGTTTGTAACCGCAGTCAGGGCATCCCTCGATAATGGAATTATACAATATCTGAAGGGGCAAAATCTCCTATCGACTTATCCACCCTGGGTCGCACATGTGTTAGGGCGAGCGCGAATACGGTAAAAAAGGTAAACTGAACATGGTTAAATGCCCTCTGCCAGCGTTCCGGACAGGTAGCATTTTATTTACTTTACACTGGCACAACTGCGGAACATTCAGCGATCTCGGTGGGATTTGAACATACTATAGAGGGCGGAAGGTCTGAAAACAGCCAACGCTCTAGTCGTCCGGGGCCACAAGGCACCACCGGGAGCTGTGAGTTTAGTTACGTTTAATCAGCGAGATCGCCATGTTTTACGCAAGTTGGATCAAAATAAATTATACAAAGCCTGCTTAAACACCTATCAAGTTTGTGTTTTTTCAAAAGGAGGAACAAATGCGAAACGTTGGTATATAATTCAGTCAAAATTGGGTAACGGTAAGGTGTAGGATCCCAGTTTGCGAGTAAATCCAAGATGAACACTGAAATTCCCTGTTAAAATACGCCACCTAATTATTTTCCGTTCCTACTGGTTTGGATTTCCTGGGCCTCCCGACGGAATGCAAACTTGTTGGCGGCGGCTTATTCACCAAGGGTTATTTTCTGAAAATTGCTTTTCGTTTCTTTTTTTAATTATCGCGTTCACCTTCTTTGCCATACGACGTCATACGATAAGACTTTCGGCAGAAATTTATTTATTTTGTGTCCTTTTGCATCCCTATTGTTCTCCGTTCTGCCTGCAGCCCCACCCGTAAAATCCCCTCAAACACCATTTAACGTATGACAAAGGGTCCTACCCGCTACCGTTGCTAAAAACTATTTGAATTGAAACCCCATCGCACACAAAACACATGACACTCCACGGAGATTACCGCTACTTAGTGCCTAGACCGCCTGTAACGAGGAATAGGGAGGCCGGACAGCAAAAGCCTGACTAGATGGGGCCCTACGCAGCTGCTAACAGTGAACCGACAATAATCAGTCCCGTAACTTAATATCTTATGCATTTGTTGTATGCGCATGAATACTAAATTCATTTTCGTCACCTGTTGTAAGAATTGCAATCACCAGTCTCCTCTTACAGACTCGTTACCTCGTCATTCACCCAGATGTCATTATCGACATGCAGGAGGCAATGGAAGCTGTCTACGCGGACTGCAGAGCGGAGGAACAAGCACATGAAACGTTGAACGTAGTCTGCCGTTCATCAATGCTGCTGCAGCAGAAACACCACCAGGGGATGTCGGTTTCCGAGTACTCCTGTAAGAAGAGGTGCCTGCACTACCTCATCCCTGGTCCAATGACTAGCGCCGAGGACCAAGCAATAACGAACAAGGACATTGCAATTGACATCTCTACCTAGTCGTCATGACCGGGCCAATGCGATAAGATCACCGCAACATGTTTGCGAGAAAGGTCATGTGCAGCGTGGTATGCCGGACGAACAACTACTCACACTTGCACGAGGAAGAGGCGCCACAAACTGACAGAATACATGGTAAGTAGCGATGAAATGCTACCACCCGGGAGAGAATTCGTTTACCATTTATCAGCAACAATGAAAATCCCGAGGTTGAAGTAATCGGACGGCATCCCAGGAACCTAGGTCCTGTAATCGACCCGACTGTTCGGATATTTTGAACTGCTAAGACATGCCCAAATTCGATGCGAAACTAGACCGCAAAAGCGCCGAGGGTAAATCTTGCGAATACGCTACACGGACCCACAAATCCGGCATGGGATTAGAAGGCAAGGCGACCCTTATCCGCGACTGTCTCTGATGATGGGTTCGAGTGAGAATCCGAAACGTCAGGTCAGTAAATTTCTTGTTCCACTGACAGCATCTTCGTCTTCTGAACTGCTACCTGGGACTCGCCTGTTCGCTTCTATCAACAAGGCCATTTTTCTCGACCGTCGAAACTACGGACGTCACGGAAGTGAAACCAGCACTACCCTTATTCCTCCACCACCACTTCGCCAGAAACATTACCAACGTTCGGTCAAGACGATAATCACCTTTTGCAACGACGGATGAGTTAGAGAACTTCAAGCGTTAATAATAAAGCATAAATATCATCAAGGTACGCAGCACACCGTATAAGATCCGAGTGCAACCTCCGTAGGACAGTCGCAGGATAAATCTAAAACACATTAAAGGCGTAAATCTGCTGCCTTTTTTCGACAAAACACCTCGAACATCACGAGTTAACCCACGTAAAAGGTCCATACCCAATCCAAGCGAAAGTATGACTCATG
>CACRXP010000065.1:33338-44046 GCA_902702965.1 Spirometra erinaceieuropaei
TTATCGAGACCCTGGTGGAGACCATCGCCTTTGGCGGCAACTTCCTCATTAATGTTGGCCCTACAGCTTGGGGAACCATTGAGCCGATATTTGAAGAGAGACTGCTAACTATGGGTGATTGGTTGTCGGCAAACGGAATGGCCATCTATGACAGTGTACCCTGGACGGTGCAGAAGGACCCCAAGCGGCCCAAACTTTGGTAGGTGGCTCTCCGTGCCTTCTATTTATAAATCCATATATAATCAATAAGTAATCTTAAGAAAGACTAAACGTTACACTTTACTGCGTTATTGATTAGCAGGGATTACTAAAGTGCGGTTGTTTTATTGATTATCCTGTGAAGTATTTCAAATATCTCAGGCACACCGGGGTTCCAGCCTTCGAATTATCTTTTTCTGGCCGCCTGCACAAATCAAATTTGGAGAAAATGGACATTTAAGTTATATTAATTTTTGCAATTTATCTTCGGTACCCTTATCAATTCAAATAGATTCTGCTGAGAACCTGTACAGAAGTATTCCGTGTCCCACTCACTTCGTAGCAAGTCACCTATTCTTTACATTTTATACTTGACGAAGGGCCACCTTACGGTTCTAACAAACTTGCATTTGTGAGACATTTTATGACCATGAAATCCTCATTTAAATAGCATCGTATCTGTTTGTTTATTGATGCACCTTACGAAACTCTATGACCAAATGCTTTCGAGTTCGAGTCCCAAGTGATCCGCACTTGGGGTCGAATATGACTGGCTGATGACTGCTAATAAGCCAGAAATGGCCATTCCGGCCTCCCTTGTCTTTTTCGGTACCATCTCATACCATTTTGTGTTTATAATGAGATCTTTTCTTCAGTTAAACTAATTTGCACCTTTCGTTTGTTCGTGATTACGTTAGGTTTTAGATCGACCTTGAAATATCGCCGAATACTTCATGATTTTCAGTGTTTTCCTCAGTCGCCGATAAAGACAGATTCTGTATTATGATCTGTTAAAAACTTTGAAATAAGATACTTCTTGAAGGCATTTACCGAATTAGTGAGCGTTTGGGCGTTCTTTTTCATGTATAAGTTTGTTCGGATCACATCTGAAGACTCTCTCAAACATGAAACCTCATTGTCGAATAAAACGAAAGTCCACAACGCAAATCAGCAACAAATATGCTTTTAATCAATTAGAAAACATTCTCTAATAAGATGTCTCTTTAAGGAATGCTTTAATACTGCACTGCGTTGACGAATCCCTGTGTACTTTGCATTTTCACACGGTGAGGCCAAGAAGAAGTCTGACGCTTTTGGCCGTTGCTTTCACGTCCCCAAATAATACTGCTGGTTTTCTACCGTAAACGTAAGAACATGTCCAGGACTAGTGTTAGCATAGGAGACTGCCCAAATATGTCGCAACGTCCATTTTCGCTCAAGTTTATGAACACTTTGCTCGATACAATTACGTAAACACAACTTCGGCACAAGAAAAGGACATTTCCTTGAAGGGGCTGGATGAGCAAGCAAAATGCGCGACGTTTGAGGCCTCCAAATGTTCTCACATCAGTTTCCGTCATCAGGTTTCATGAGATATGTAGGTCACGCATTGAAATATGATAGATATCGCATTTTGGCGATTGGGATGCAGCTTCCATGGTTCCTTCTAGTTAACGCAAGCTGTAGAATTCCTAACTGGCCCCTGCCTCAACCGATCCGCCGACTTGTCCCGTATCTTAACGACTGTCGCATTTTCTCATGGATACTTGTAAGGCTGAAATGACCTCCATTCAACTCGCACTAGTGAGGACTTCCTTAGCAAAATACTCAGAGACGCCATGAAAGACGGTGCTGATGCAATTTCTTTTGGGATCGGCATGGTTGGGCCGAGGTAGATCTCGGGACTCTATGGACGATCCCTGTAGGGATTTCCTCTTTCAATCTTAGCAGACATGCATCTCGAAATGAGAGCCAGTCAGTCGAGGGTTGTTAGTGCGAAAATTTTATGGACAAGAGAACAGTAGTCAGCATCTGTCCGAGGCATCTGATCTCGCGTCGTGGACTTGCATAAACCACATTTCAAGATTCAGCCACTTTACGGAATTTACCCCTTGCCCTCTTTAAATTAATCTAGTACGGAAATCAAATACCATGGTGCCTGCTAACCTTCACCTGTCAGTAGTACCATGCACCAAACTGACGGTAATTCCTTTAAGACAGTAGTTAAATACTCCTAGGTCATAACACGCTTAGATGCCAATAGATTCCTGTTGTAAGCAATGAGACAATCAACTTGGACGTCAAAAAACAACGCACCCCACAAGTTCGTTTAAAGATTTCGAATGTCTTTGAGGGACGCGCAAGGGTTACCAGTGCTGAAATCTGAACCCCCTGTGGGTGGTTTAGGTGGGATTAAGCGTAAGTGACGGAGAGGAAAGTGCAGTGACTTTCAGCGAGAAATCCGGTTAGCGCGTCTTTGGAGAGAAAATATTCACGTGTTCCGTGGTCCGGCCACATCAAACACTCGCAAGGCTTGGCCCTCCAGCGGGACTTCTGTGCGCATTACGAAACCCATGAGTGCATCTCATCGACCATCACCACCTTGGAATCACTAAGGCATGACAAAAGCACGCCTCGCCTCTCTTTCCTCGGCAGCGCGCGAACAGCCGCAGTGACCTCCCAACCCCCTACCCTCCGACGCGAAATTCAGTCACCCTCTCTCCTCTATCAACCTAGTCGTTTCTCCCAACTGCTAGTTGTTATTTCCAGGTTGAAATATCCTGCAGCTGTAACCTACACTGTAATCCTACACTGTAACCTGCGCCCCACCCCCGCATCCTTCCTGCCAGGTACACCAAACAGAGGCCGAAGGCGACAACCAATAGCGTATCGGCTGTGTACGCGCTTTTCGCTGATTGGCCCGCTGGGCCTGATCACAGTCTTTTGCTCTCCGCAGTAAAGGCGGAACCCGGTAAGACGCCCAACTGCACTCTACTGGCCTTCGAGAAGGGCATCGGTGTGACCGCCGCGGAGAGCGAAGGCGGTCTCCAGCTCAGTCTGCCCGCCTACCCGCCGGAACGAATGCAGTTCGTCTGGGTGGTGCGTCTGGAGAACGTGCAAGAACGGCCCTAGACTCCTCCGCCTGGTGATGATGACGGCATTTGATGAATTTCCCGCCCTCACTGATTACCTTCCGTGGTGTACTATGCAACCGATGTTCCACGAACCATTTGTAGCCAACAGTAAATAAACCTGTCATTTGCGTCACTTGATGTTAATGTCAAAACTGCCCAGTCGGATGTCCGGTGAGAGGGCTTAGGCTGTCGTTCAGCTTTCCCTAGTGAACTGGTGTGGGACGAAGCAGAGCGAGGATAGACGACTACAACGGTAGCCGTATTCTGTTAGTGTGGCCGGCAAGCCACATCCCTCGCATGCCTGGAGGATCTGAGGGTAAATCTGCAAGTTAGTCTGAGGAGCAGGCGTGTGCTGGCGGTGTTACGTAGTCCCTGGGTAATTCACTACTCTTATGTGACTTTGTCTCTGATGATGGATTCGAATGAGAATCCGAAAGGTCAGGCTAATGGAGCTCTTGTTCCTGCGATCGTGTCTCCTTTTTCGCAAAACAGAAAGAGTTGGGACAGCAGCATAGGTCGGGCGCTCGCTCCGCACGTTTTTTGAAGGTGAACCGTAGTGGTTGGAAACCTTTGGTAAATCTAGTAGTTTTCTAAAACTGTTGGAGTATAGGATTCGGCGGATCTATAAGCGTGTAGGACATGAATTTTCACTCAAAGCAACCTTTGCCGCATAAACGCAAAACACGACCCCGGTCCGGGTAAAAGGCTAGTAGAATGTATTTGGTCCAAGGTTGGAGGGTGTAGATCAAGTGAGAAGAGAACTTGATACCTGGCGCCAGGGTAGATCTGTAAGTTAGTATGAGGAGCAGGCGTGTGCTGGCTGTGTTACGTCGTGCCTGGGTAATCCACTACTCTTATGTGACTTTGTCTCTGATGATGGATGCGAGTGAGAATCCGAAAGGTCAGGCTAATGGAGCTCTTGTTCCTGCGATCGTGTCTCCTTCTCCCTGGAACTCGCCTCCTCGCTTCCATGAGGTGGAGGCATTAGTCTTCCGGTTTCCCCGACATAGTTGTTTTACCCACAGCTGCATCAGACACGGTAAACGACCGCAGATGTTTTTTTGTCGTGACAATGTGTTTTCGGCCTCATGATCTGGCGCCTTATGGTTGCCTCCGGTCTGTATGCTACTCCAATTCCAAAATACGTGAAAAGGCGACTAACGGTTCCTGAAACATTCTTCACAAGCGCACAGCAACTCCACGGTAACTGCATGCTTCAACACCTGGCAAGCTGAGCCGTGATACATTCGGGAGCTGCCAACTGCGATGGGCGTGTAGCGGCCGGGCAACTACATCTTATAAATACTGCAACACCTGGGCACTTTACCACCCCTATCTGACTTTGTCTCTGATGATGGATTCGAGTGGGAATCCGAAACGTCAGGCTAATGGAGTTCTTGTTCCTGCGATCGTGCCTCCTTCTTCGCAAAACAGAAACAGTTGGGACAGCAGCTAGGCTGGGCGCTCGCTCCTCACGTTTCTTGAAGGTGAATCGTAGTGATCACAAAACCTTTGGTAAATCTAGTAGTTTTCTAAAACTGTTGGAGTATAGGATTCGGCGGACTTATCAGCGTGTAGGACATGAATTTTCACTCAAAGCGACCTTTGCCGCATAAACACAAAACACGACCCCGGTCTGGGTAAAAGGCTAGTAGAATGTGTTCGGTCCAAGGTTGGAGGGTGCAGATCAAGTGAGAAGAGGACTTGACACCTGGCACCAGAAGCAAAATAACCGGAAGGAAGCCCTAGAGTGGATGAATATGTAGTAGTAATGGTAGAGGAGCGCTCAAAAATCGCGTCCCGTTGTGCCTTACCAGTTAGTGCCGTAAAAACAGGAGTACAGGGCTTGGAAATTTTCCACCATCGACCATACTCACCAGATTTTACCCCCACTGACTACTACTGCCTTCAGAATTTGATAACTTTTCACAGCACAACAAGTTAACTCCGGCAACGCCGTAAAACAGGCCTTCCATGATCTCACTAACTATCGGTGCCAGGCTTTTACACCATTGCACTGGAAAAGCTACCACTGGCATGACAAAAGTGTATGGACAATATGGCTGCACACTTGAACTGATAAAACTATCAGTAGTAATGCAAGTGCGATTCCCAGGTGACATTTTAAAAGAAAAGGAGGCGTTCACCGGAAGAGGTATATTTGAGGTCTGACGTTTCGGGTAGTCGTTTGGGTAGAAGAAACGTCAGACTTCAAATACACCTCTCCCGGTGAACGTCTCCTTTTCTTTTGATAAAACTATTCCTGGTAGAAGACCGCTTACCGATTGTGCTACGGAACTCACTCGTCCCGTTGTGCCTTGGTGCTGTCTCTTGAGCCTCGCCCCCAACCGCACAGCGGCGCGTAGCAGTGGCAGAATGGTATTACCAACAAAGACAAGGCAGACTGGGATGGCCATTTCTGGTCTCTTACCCGCCGTCAGCCAGTCGTACCCAACCCCGAAGTGTGGAGCACCTGGGGCTCGATCCCGTGACCTACCGGTCAGAAGTTCAGCGACTTTACTCACCGGACTACGGTCTCGCAGTCTTGTCTGTTGAGATCGGGCATATACATTGGAAATCTAATTGTGGCACGTTGAAGTACATATGTAGAGTAGGAATCTCAGCACGATATACCACAACTGACTGCACAGGTATGTGTTTCGCCGATATTCTGTCGTTGCATGACACAGCTGCAAGGGGTTCGGACCACCAGTGGATCCCCCAGCGTTTTCCGTGTGCTTCTCTGATAGATATGCCAGTTTTGAAACAGCAGCCTTCTAATTTCCTCCGAACCTAACTGCTAACTCGGAGCAGATCAATCTAGTTGGGTCTTATAGACTCCGACCGAAATTTGATACGAGTATTGAGGCCGAAGTCCATTTGGCACAACCAAATAACCGCTACCAGAAAGGCACTCGGGGAACTCTGGGGGCCCCACTGATGAGCCAGACCCCTCGCAGTCGTCATGTAGCAGCAGAAAGTCGGCGAACCGCGTGTCCGGGCATTTAGCTAGTGCCTGTGTTGTGACGTATGTTATTATCATGCAACCTATTCATATACTACTGGATGTCTGTCAGTAGTTTGTGAATATTACGCGGTCATTCCACCGTGGCTGATGGACTTCATTCCAAATATTCGTATCAAATATTAGTCTGGACCTGTAGGCTTCAGACAGACTGACTTACTCACAGTTAGTGACTAATTTCTGAGAAATATAAAAAGCCACAATAGGGAATTTTGGATACGTAAGCTAGGCTTCATGCAGGTTATCAGGGACTGCGTCAAAGGACGCGGTCCGTCTTGGGCACTCCAAATACGGGGATGGTAGGGGGACGCTCACCGATCGCTTGTACGGAACTCACTCGTCCCTTTGTGCCTTACGGGCTCTCTCTCTTGAGCCCAACCAGCAGCCGCACAGCGGCCCAGGATATAGGCAGAATGGTATTACCGACAAAGAGAAGAGAGAGTGGAATGGCCAACGGGACGAGTGAGTTCCGAAAAAACGATCGGCGGACGCTCCTCTACCATTTTATATTGCAGATCGCAACCGACAGGGCAACGGGCCCGTGGCCCAGTGGCTACAGGCGTTGGACTTCTAACTAACAGGTCGCGAGTTCGAGCCCCAGGTGTTCCACACCTCGGGGTTAGGTATGACTGGCCGACGACGGCTAATAAGCCAGGTAATAGCTTTCTGTCTAAATGCGGGAATGTCACACTGTGGTCGAGTGGCAGTTAGGTTTAATTTCGCTTACAATCGCTGCAGCCAGTAAAAAACTGTCAGACGAATTAAACTATCAGCTATCAGAGAAGTCGAGTGGCCACTATGAGGAGAAAAAGTGCCCATTTAAAATTAACAGGCGAAGTTAGTGGGCAAGGTAGAACTAAAGGGCAAACATTAATGTTTGTAACAGCACTTCAAGCTCGGCTAAAATGTACACTGGTGTGTGGGTTGCAGGCTGGAAGACGTTTGAGACTTGAAGTCCTTTCGGCGACAGGCCACTCACATCGACTGCCGTCCCCACAACCCACAGACGGAGTAGCGAGACTAGAAATCCTGTTCTATGATCACGGAAGGGTAAACCAACATAATCTTTTTCATAAAAACCGCTAAGCTAATCCCCATTGCTTTCCTCGACGCCACCCATTCAGTATCTGATCGAGCCAATAGGCGAAACCGTCCAGTGTTTCCGATTGGATACATTGTCTGCACGCCGCTTTTCAAATGTCCTTTTTATCCTACAGACTATACTATAATTCGACAGTCACCAGCAGTGTCTGCAGTAAAGCAGATTTGCGCCCTTCCGAGGCCCACCGTGTTCCGACAGCGCAAAAGTACCAGGCTGATCGCAAATGGTTGCCTGGTGCTCCATGCCAGTACGCTTGTGGGTGTCACATGACCTGGCCCCAACTCCCGGGCACGTGCAGGGGTCGCTGGGTCGTGCGCGTTGCACGCGTAGACGAGTTGCCTTAGTTTGTCAGACGCCTTGCGCAAGCCCTTCTCCGGCGGTGTTGACTTTATCCCGTCGTCAGGACAATGCGGGCGTGGGAGTGAGGTAGAGGCTTCGAAAGTCGTCTACCCCACTACAGATTTATTCACATACATCACCGTTGGGTCCACCTCGTGGAGCATAAGGCGAACACCGTCGCTTGCGGCGATTGAGCTGACTGCCCTAGTGCAAGATCCAAGGGTGAGAATGTCGTGTACAGTAGATGTGGTAACTCATGAAATTTAATCCGAAATTCTGAAATGCGTTGTCGACTCGAAAAGATTACTTAAGTAAGTTTGTAACATTAATTACCGTGAAGCATAATCCCATGATAATACAGCTACTTCGGGATGCCAGATTTTATACAAACGCGAATTTAATCACATTTGGGTCAAGTTACCCGCCCAATCTACTGCAACGTCTGGAATCCACCAAATCTTTAAAGTCGAGAAATTACTGCAGAATTTCGGTTAGCACTACACAAGTTAGCAAATCTACTGTAGGTTACGCAGTGGCTAAGTAGCTAGAGCGATACAATCAGGTCAAATCCTAATTTGTAGATAGAAGTCACCAGAATGAGAAGTTTATTGCACACAGAACCCTGGACTGCTGCCCCCTCAGGCGGCAGTGAGTGCTGGAGAGTCCAGGGCATGTGCTGACGTTGCCTGAGAGTGAGATAACTGGGTGACAGACGACAAAGATGCGATCACTGGAACAAGAAATTTATTGGCCTGACGTTTCGGGTTCTCACTCGGATCCATCATCAGAGACACTGGCAGATAAAGGGTGATGGTGGCACAAGGAGTGCAGTATTTACAGCATGTGGCTGCCGTGGAACCCTATGCGCACTGTAATTAACAGCTCTCACAATCATCGCTGGGGTCGTAATTGATGCGATGATGGCTTGTCAATCCGAGTCGTTAATTGCCGTGAATGGCCGAGCACGCAGCAGCAGTGAGGCGGGGAGACGCTAGCACTCAGGTGGCGGCACATTCGACGGGACTCGGCCATATTTTCAAATTTCAAGAGGCCGAAATCCTCGCAAGGGGTAACAATCTCGTGAGTCGCGAGCTGCTCGAGTCATGGTTTTCAGGCCCGCAATCCATCAACAAGCGCAATGACCTCTCGGTACCATATTTCGTGCTGAGATTTTACGTGGGCAGGGGTCAGTCACGTGGGGAGGACGCGGGCGAGCAATTATCCCAGTGACAGTGGGTACGGAATCGTTAGACCAGCATCCAGCAGGGATGACGAAATCACGGCCATTAACGACTCGGACTTGGGCTGACAAGCCACCATCGCATCAATTACGACCCCAGCGGTGACTGCTAGATCTGTTAATTAAAGTGCGCATAGGGTTCGACGGCAGCCACATGCTGTAAATACTGCACTCCTTGTGCCACCATCACCCTTTATCTGCCAGTGTCTCTGATGATGGATACGAGTGAGAATCCGAAACGTCGGGCCAATAAATTTCTTGTTCCACTGAACTCATCCTCGCCTTCTGAACGGCTACCTGGAACTCGCCTGTTCGCTGCTATCAACAGTTAGGGTTAGTGTTAAGGTCAGGGCTAAGGTTGCGGTTAGAGTTAGGGGTTCGGTTAGGGTTATAGTTGAGTTTGGGGTTAAGGTTAAAGTTCAAGGTTAACTCAAGGGTTAGGTCCACGGTTAGTCTTCGAATTAGGCTCTGTTTAAAGGTTACTGCTGAGGCTAAGGTTAGGGTTTAGGTTAAACTACGGTTAGCTTTAGAACTCTGTTTATGCTTAAGGTTATATTTAGTGCTCGTGCTGGGGTAAGGTTTAGCGTTAGGTTTTCTGGTAAATTACGGTTAGCGTTAGAAGTGAGTACTGTTTGGATAGGGTCAGTCCGCGTCCGAGTCGGTAATCGCCGTGATTTCGTCAACCGTTTTGGATGCCGGCGTGACGAAGGCTCGGCGAATTGGCTCACTGTCACTGGGATAATTGCTCGCCCGCGCCCTCCCCACGTGATTGATTCCCCTGCCCAGGGAAAGCCTCAGCACGGAATATGGTACCGGGAGGTCATTGCGCTTGTGGATGGACTGCAGACCTGAGAACCATGACTCGAGCAGCTTGCGACTCACGTGGTTGTCACCCCTTGCGAGGATTTCGGCCTCTTGAAATGTGAAAATATGGCTGGGTCCCGTCGAGTGGGCCGCCACCTGAGAGCTAGCGTCTCCCCGTCTCACTAATGCTGCGTGTTCGGCTATTCGCGTACGGAGTAATCTCCCAGTTTCTCCGACGTAGCTGCTTTGTCCGCAACTGCATCAGATCCGGTAAACGACTCCAGACGTTTCCTGCCGTGACAGTGGGTCTTTCGGTCTCACGAATTGGCGCGTAATGGTTGCTTCCGGCCTGTGTGCAACCCCAACTCCAAGTGGAGTGAGAAAACGACTGACAGCTTCCGAGACGTTCTTCACGTACGGAAGAGCCCGCCAAATTTGGGGCCGGTTGGATTTGGTCTCTGGTGTCGTTTTTGTATGCCCTGGTTGGTAAAGTTACGCGGGCAATCATTAGCGGTCATTACCTGTCGAAGATATTGTAATTCGGCAACCTTATCTTCCATTTCACTGCCGAATGTCTCTGATGATGGATTCGAGTGAGAATCCGAAACGTCAGGCCAATAAATTTCTTCTTCCAGTGATCGCATCTTCGTCTTCTGAACTGCTACCTGGAACTCGCCTGTTCGCTTCTATCAGCATTCGAGGGTTCTTGCACAATTAGCACAGCCCTAGAAGGCCACCCCCTCTGATCTAACGCAACAGCGAAGCTCATCTAGAGGACTAGCCGCTTGCGCATTTCCAATGCGACCCCTCCAGATAGTACCCGATCGGAACTATGCGTGATGCAGGCAAAATGGACTCCGGTGAATTGGGTCATTGGTTAGTTGAAGCGACAAGCAAATGTTGCGACAAAAGCAAATCCCTTATTGGGACAGTCGTTTGGTTAAATTGAGAACACGATCTTGGAATTCCAAGTTAGAAGCAGATATATCTGGTCAAAGAACGAGACCCACACGCACCATACGGCCACGCCAATTGGTCAACCGCAAGGGCGCGCTGTGCGGAATCACAGAGGCTGAGATCGATAC
>CACRXP010000065.1:56008-83889 GCA_902702965.1 Spirometra erinaceieuropaei
CCGACGAGAGCATGAACGTCCGCACGGGCGCGCACTACGAGTCTTGGCTTGCTTGGATGCGCTAAGTGATTTCTCAGCTGCCTGGTCGGGCCAAAGTACATCCATGACAGGTCAGAGTCAATGGTAATGAGGCACAATAACCCTCGGCAATTCACTGTTGCTTTCGTCTCTATGGCGTCGACTGAATCCTGCGTAAACTCGAAATCTTAGGCTGAAAAAAAACGTAGACCCGATACTCCACCTGTTTCCGGATCCTATGCAATACAAGCCAGAATCCGCACCTTCGCCGTCATCCTCAAACAACGGCCGTCGGAGGAAGATTATCGGCGGTACAAAATGCAGTCTCCTGCTTGTCCATCTTATAAGTGTAGCCATTCCAGACAAGGGAATCCTGTGGAAATATCCGTGCCGAAAAAGCCGGTGAGCATCTGCCCCACCTTCCAAAGGTGATAATTTGTCAAATGTGATCGTGCGACGACCTCGGTGCATAACTGAAGGGACGTACGCCGCCCATAAATTGTTTTTCTTAAGTCCTACTACGACTATTCCAATGAGCCCAACTAAAGACATTCTGCCGGTGCATGCCACATCAAACTGTATTTATGAACTTACACGTAGTTGCGGACGCAAATACGTCGGGCGCTCGCAAAGACAGCTCGGTCGGTTGAAAACATGCTAGAGCGGCTGATAAGAGCGGAAAACAAGCTACCCAGGGACACAGTTATAAAGCACTTAGTGGACACGGGCTATACGGTGGACCCAATAACTGCATTCAAGATCCTACTTCGGGTGACGACTGGGCGTTCCCTGCGCTTTGTCGGGGCCGCTGAAATACGGAAGGGGAAACCGGGACTCTGTGAGCAGCTGGATCACGTGATCGGACTCACACTGCCGTGGTAAGGATCGACCATGACATAACCCTATTCCCCCACCCGTTCTCCCATTCCCCCCCCCCCCGACTGAACTGAATGACGTCCCGAGTGTTGAATTTTATTCCCGCCTGACAGTAATATAAACTCGCTTGCTTGGATAACTTCCTTCCCCCTCGCCATGCGCCCCGTATATCAGACCAACAATCTATGTTTTATCTACCTATCATGCTTCCTCCCTCTAGGCCGATCTCTGGTTGAACAGCTTACCTTACCTCATAAACACGCAATGACCGTGTGCAGTTGAAGAAGAGGTTACGAAATTTTATGGCATCAATCAATTCTGCCTGTTTCGTCGCCTTTTCCTTGCTCAACCGACTAAGGCCTGTGATCCTTCCCAGTATCAAAGTCGCGGGGAACACCCCCACGTCCGCAGGAGCAGAAACAGCCTCAAACAAAGGCAGACCATGAGCAGTACTCGACAGAAGCAACAAAACAATGAGTAAATAATCCTGCACAGAAGGAGACAGCACGCATTGGCTGTACAGCGTAAAAATGGGTAGAAGTGGTAGCCAGGCAACGATTAGGATATGAGTAAGTCAAAAAATCTCAATTTTAAAAAAATGAAAAAGAAAGAGCCGATGAGTGCGTCCTACGACAGGGAAGCAGATCATATCTGCGTTTTGTCGATTTGCATGGCGGGGGGGAGGGCGGCAGGGAAGAAAGCACCAGCGGAGGCGGAGGGGGTGAATCTTAGACCGGCCAGAAGCCGTGCACAATATGGCAAAGCTTAATTGACAGCAGTCGGGGAAAGGGACCCTTCGGTGCACAAAGGCCGAGATCAATCTGGACGTCGGAGATAATCGAGAGAGTCGAAGTCAAGATATGGCATATTTAGTCAGGGTATATGGGCAAGAGCACCGGCATCTGGCACTAAGAGTTACTTCTCAAGGACAGGCCAATGATGAGGCCGATTATCACAATCAAGACAATGAAAATGAGTGCGCAGATGCACTTCCGACGACGAGCCGATTTTCTGTGGACAACAGCGGAATTGAGTTGCTGAACGCCGCTTTGAACCTAAAAGGTAAACAATATTACTACTTTAAAGGAGTAAGTACGTAGTGCTGTTTTTATAGGAATAGCGCGAAGTGACTAGCGGGGCCGCTTCCAGTTTATAATTCGTCAACAGCAAGCAATCCACTATCCCACCCAGGGGCTGGCGCACCCGAGGTTCGAACTCAGGCCAATTTACCATACGGCAACGCTCCGCTCTGAGGCAAATTGGAATCGTCTGTATTCCTTCTCGCAATCAAGATAAAGCTCTCAGATGTCAAAGCTTTTCCGCGTATGGCCGAAGAGCACGAAACAGGAAGATGCGCTATCAAAGTTACAAAAAAAACTAATGACTAACGACGAGTGACGAGCGCTGTTCGCGCCTCTTCTGATTGGTCGAGTTTCGAGTGCTAACCTGAACATAGGCAGCCTCCGTGTTGGCCTCGATCGAGTCCACCAACTCGCCCTGGTCATGAACGTAGGTTGCAAGGGTGGTGAAGAGCTCATTAACAAGGACGATATCGGACTCCAGGGCCTCCATCTCCCGGGCGCGTTGTTCTTCATCTTCAATTTGCAGCATCGTCTGTTGAGGGGCGGGTTGGCCTGTCAAAATTTAAAAAAATGGAAGAAATTCACCACTATGTCTCCTGTGTTGCCCCTAGTAGGGACTGGTAAAATCGTAAAGGACAAAAAAGCAGTCACAGGCACTGAAAACGGGAGACCAACATGTCGGAAAAACCACCCAGATTGTAATCGTCTGCGGGTATAAGTTGATGGGGTGGACTACAAAAACTGGAGGGCGAAGTGACATCGGCTGCTGGTTCACCATACTAGAAGCGTCATATTTTGGTCCTCTGGATTTCTTATGAGCGTAGATATTTGATAACGTCTATAATTTTTTAACGACTGGGATGGGGAACACAGCCAGAAAGCATGTGCGGTGGGACGATAATTAACGGCAAACTTTCTAAATTCGCGCCGGGCGACGTTAGGATGAGGCAACCTGTTAGGAAGGGGACCGCGACTGGCAGTTAAGAGCTTCACCATGCAAATAATTACATGGCCCAATCCCCACGTATCCACTGTGTGCTAAGTAGAACATTTACTTTGGGGAAAAGAAGGGAAAGGACTTCACTCCGCGAATTCAGACAAACATATGTTTTCGTAGGAATCGCATAAACCATAAGGTATACAATGGCGGTGAATACTCACGTGAGTATAACAAACTCCTTTTGTGGCGGGTTCTCGAGATATTTGAGAATAAAATTTTTGTCAGAGAAAAGCAAAGATGCAAACCGCAGTTTGCTCATACCGGAGCAGACTTTTGTCACAGCCACCCTCCTCAATCAACCCATACCTGCCGCTTTGCCATCGCCGGTGAGCGTGGCCAAAATGGCCGACTGAGCCAAAGTGCCTGTCTACGCGTGCTACACACACGACTAGGTCCTCATTTCATAAGTGCCAGGTTGCAATAAGAGGATCTGAGGTCCCAGACAGGCGGGCGATTTATATAACGGCCACGGTGAGGAGTCATTGCAGACCGACTCCCAAGCGGTATTCAGCGTCTTGATAACAATCCCACCCCCCCCCCTCCCCCGGTTTAAGTTGGTAGGCCCAGGGCGAAACACCTTTCGATGGCTGAGGCCATTTCAGGCAAGAAGCCGAGCATTGTGCTGTCGCAGGTCAATTTCCTGAACTAATCGGCAGTCCGACGTGGCGAATGAGCGGAACGCCTGAGTCGCCGAGGTGCGCCGCACCCTATAGATTGGTACACAATCGTCTTCTGCCTTTTTTCTTGTTTGCAAGTCTAAAATCATCGTTAAATAACTTTTATATTATATGTAACATCATTTGGAAGGGTTCTGCCCTGACTGCTTCTCACTTCCCATTTCAGACGGGCCAAAGACGCAAAAATGAAAATTATGACAGTCGAGGACAGTGAATGATGCAGACCCACATGAAACTACTGAGGAGGTAGCGAAAAAATTGCAAACTTTGTTTGTCACAGAAGGGTGCGGCGGCTCAACAGATGAGTTGCACAATGAGTGAACGAAAGGCAACTAATGTGTCGGGGCGAGGTATGCTCCATGGTTAACTTGAACGACAAGAAGGGTACACCTGTTGATGCAATTAGGACGTAGGTAAATATGGACCTTGTTAAACAACCATCAGGAGTCAGCGCTAAAAACGCTTTCCTAAACTGAGGCCGCGTCGAAAGTCATGACTTATTTGATGGTCTGCCGCCGGAAACATCTACCACAGCTACATGAATCTGGACGGATGCATGATGGCAAAAAAAATGCTGTCGTAAGTCCCATAAAATGCAAATCTCGAAGACGTAGGGTTACGACACTTTCCCTCAACGGGTACACTCATCAGAGCCCTCGTCGACGAATCACCTCTTTAGGCAGTTGGATATTGGAAAAAATTACTTTCCACGAAATCATCTGCTACAAAACTCTCAAGATATATCGTTACGGAATTAGACGAGTACTAATGGTTTAGATTTCAGATTCCCGTCGGTTAAGTGCGTGTTACGTTTTGACAATGGGGAGCCGACCACGATCTTCGAAACGTCAGCACCTAAATAAACCCGTTCCGGTGAGCCCATCTTTTTTTCAAATCATCAATCCGGGTCTCTCAAATTTGCCAATCTGAGCAGATTTCAACTAATATAGTTTATTCGGAGTCAATTTACGTCTGCAGACTCGACGGTTGGAAACCTAAATTCGTTCCGTATCAAATAGGTATTTGGCAAGTTTCTTCAAGCCTAATTCTGGCAGATTAGATAGGGGCGTCCAAGTACAATCGCGATATCTCCCTTTTTGAATAAAACAAAAAGTTGACTGTACCATTGGTCTAAAGTCGACTTGTAAAAAGGCAGAAGCAGCTAGCCCATGCTACTCTCAAAAAAGAAATTGACGGCGGAAGTCTGACCAGGAAGCTGTGGTATCTGTGTAAATGTCCGCAAAATGATACTGTGTTGAGCTTTTTAGTTTACGCAGAAATTAGTGCTCGAGCTTGGAGTGAATCCTATGCAGTGTACCTCTTCAGGTCCGCTCCAAAGGGATACTCTACTTGCAAAAAATGAGGCGCGATGTGCCGTCATGTCGCAACTCGTTTACAGCAGTATGAAGTCTCGCGGCGTTGTGCAAAAGAATGGGGACCAGGCGATTATGAGTCCGGGTTATTCCCAAAAAGATTATTCGGAATCAATCTACGTCTGCAGACTCGACGGTTGGAAACCTAAATTCGTTCCGTATTAAATCGGTATTTGGAAAGTTTCTTCAAGTCTAATTCCAGCAGATTAGATAGGGGCGTCCAAGTACAACCGCGATATCTCCCTTTTTGAATAAAACAAAAAGTTGACTGTACCATTGGTCTAAAGTCGACTTGTAAAAAGGCAGAAACAGCTAGCCCATGCTACTCTCAAAAAAGAAATTGACGGCGGAAGTCTGACCAGGAAGCTGTGGTATCTGTGTAAATGTCCGCAAAATGATACTGTGTGGAGCTTTTTAGTTTACGCAGAAATTAGTGCTCGAACTTGGAGTGAATCCTATGCAGTGTGCCTTTGCAGGTCCGATCCAAAAGGATACTCTGCTTGCAAAAAAATGAGGCGAGATGTGCCGATAGGGGAAGGACTAGCAGGCAAAAATCCCGACTTTCTTCCTCGGCGTCTGTCAATCAGCACCCTGGAATGTCCCTGTCGGCAGACTGCTGGTCGACTCCACTGCAGTCAGCAGCCTATAATTCGCACAGCGATCAACCAGGGAGGATTCAATCGGAAGACTAAAACTCCGGCATGACGCGCGCAACGACGAACCATACTTGCAAGTTTCTGATGGTTTACGATGACCCTCCGCCCCCGCTAATGCTGAAATAACGCACGCTCCGCGTCCAGTCAGGAAAGTCGACGGATCACGTAGCTAATGAAACAGTGGCGCGTCGCGTGTTGTGCAGATAGTCACGCATGTGGATGACTACTCATTCATCCAGTATTCCTGCCGCACAGTGACAATCTCATACACTTTCAGCGTCTGAATAGGGCCTTGTTTATCTAGGCCACGCGAGATGTAGGCTGTCACACGGGGTGCTTATCAAAAACAAGTGGAATTTCACTCCATATTCGATTGTACGACGCCGCTGTCATGACGATTATTATGACAGTACCAATATTATCACTAACAGTAGCAGTAGTGGCAACAGTGGTAGTAGTTGCAGTCGCAGCAGCAGTAATGGTAGTAGTAGTAGTAGTAGTAGTAGTAGTAGTAGTAGTAGTAGTAGTAGTAGTAGTAGTAGTAGTAGTAGTAGTAGTAGTAGTAGTAGCAGTAGTAGCGGTAGTAGTAGTAGAAGAAGAAATTGTTGTTGTTGTCCAAACTACTGGTGGCGGTTGTGTTTGCTCCCTACGGCGGGCCACGCGGGAGTTGCGCTGGACCAAACGGCGGGACCAGTGAGTCACGCGTTATTGAGCTGTGCACCCCTAACAAATGCCGTACATGAGAGGGCTACAGTGTCACGCCAAGGCGCAGGCTCTCACCGCGCCACCCACATGTACCCGATCCCGCCTACGATCTTCTTGACTCCGTGTTGACACCGGACCCAAGTGGACGGGTGAAGAGAGAGAGAGAGAGAGAGAGAGAGAGAGAGAGAGAGTGGTAGGCTCAGAGCAAGTCTTCTTCTACTACCATAAACTAATTAACGCGCAACTCACGACCTCTGAGCCAGCCGCGCCATGGGGCACATGGTGGACATCGTCGTTTAAGAGGGTCAAACTGACGGTAACAGCCCAGGCCTGTAAGAAGTGAAAGACAGAAACGGTGGCCTATGTCGACCATTGCGTCCGTGCGTCTGGGGAAGAGAGAGTGTGGCTAACGGCTTGCGATCTATCGTCAAAATAATAAATCTGACGTATAGTGAACAACAAAAACGGTCGTAGCATGGAAAGCTATCAACGCTGCTCCACCCGGAATTAAGCAACACTTTTCAATTCGTCACATTAAACTGCCTGCTTATCCGCTCCGCGTGCCTGACGGTAGACGACTTTCAGTAGGTGAAATCATTAGCTTATAGTTTCGACGGCAGTCATCATAACTGATTCAAACGGCTCCATGTTTTAGCTTGACCAAATCACAAACAAGCACTCCCTATTGCAAGTAGTCGGCGGCAGATTCCGATGAAAATCGGGTCAATCTGTACGTAGGGTCAGAGATGCGCTCGTGGCCAGCTTTCGCTACGGCCACTGGTGTCTTCAGTTAGCCGCCCCGACGACGTCGCCAATTAAGGTCGAATTCGGACGAAATAAAGTCGCGAACTATTCTGCCTTTAGGTTGGCGCAACACGTGACTGAACCACCTAAGTTGGTGAATGACAGTTCGGTCGGGTCCGGTTGCTAGACGAAGTCAGGAAGACCGGAGGCGGGGGGAGGGCGCAGGTGGATGGCGTGGCGAAGACCTGCGCCTAGACGTACCACCACACCCTCTCGTCCAAAACAGACAGACCGGGACTTTATATCACAGCAAAAAATAGGGCGTGGCGTGGGCCGGTACATGGATGTGCCACCGAACTCCCAATGTGGGCAATTGTTATGAGTGCGTATTCTCGATAACGCCTGCCAGGCTTCGATCTAGCCTCCGTGTTGGTCCAGCGCAACTACCGCGCGGCCCGTTTTAGGGAGTGAATGCTAGGGCACAATTGGCCGGTTTGACAGCAAACTCGACTATTAAATGACCTAAGAAGCTAGGGACCCGGACGAGCCTACGCACTGTGAAAGACGATAAACCTCTGGCATAAGCCCTGGGATTGAACTTGCAGTCATGAGAAAAGTTGTTGGTGAAGGTCTGGAATGAAAAGCGTTTCCCGGTGGTCATTAGCGCACCTTATACGTCGGCCCCCAAAGAACAGATCTATACAAACCTGGGATAAGATCAGACCTAACAAAAGCTGTCTCATTATTGACAAGGTGAGCTGTCTTGAACACCTAGACAAGCAATAAAACCTAATTCAAACGCCAGCCGCTCTCAATCTATACGCTGCTAAAGACGGCTCACGAGGTCCTGATTACAAACGGTGGGCTTCCTTTTCAGGATGAAGCCGGATTCGGCAAGGGTCCTTGAGAATCGTCATTAGTAAGGGGTGTCAGAAGCGGCCATATTACAGAACTCAGGGACTTTCGATACCCCGTTAGTGTTTCTCTTGACAGGAGAAAATGACCTAGTGTTTAAAAGCAGCCGCAAACTCTGTAACAAAAATTAATAAAGCAGTTAACCTGCCGGATAGAGTCAGAACGTCATACCTCCACGAAGCATGAGAACTCCACGTTAAACCTGACGGACCGGACTTATTGAGAAACAACGACGACGATAAGTCAAGCCGCCTGTGAGAATTGAAGTGGTTCTTACATCGTTGTCCCTAAAAGTTGCCAAGCGGTAGGTGCGCTGGACCAGCACAAGGGGACTAGATCGAAGTCCGGCAGGCGTTATCAGGAATACGCATCCATAAAAAATGCTAACATTGGGGTGTGAGTGCACGCCCACGTGCAGGTTCGTGTCACGCCAATTGAGATCCCAGCTGTCTCCCCCTATTCTTCTTACTGTGGTCAGAATTCCGGTCAGTGTACGTTGTGGACCGGGGAAGTTGGTGGTACGCCTAAGTGCGGTTTTTCGCCGTTCTGGTCACCTGTGTCCTCTCCCGCCCCCGGTCTTCTGTCGGTTATTACACCTTGTACTCTGAAAATGCTGAAATGGTTCATGGGCCGTCGTATTTAGAAGTCTCGTCTATCAGCCCACAGTAGATCGAAACGCAGAGGCGGCACCACCGGTGCGAGCCACATTTGTCACGATTGAGGCAATATCCGAACAAAATATAAAAAACAAACTGCGGCCGGTTTACGTTTCTTTAGCATTCAGCAACGTATGCTTGCGACATCCACCACCTCATTTGAGCGTTCCTGAACTGGTATATAACATTGTCTTACATAGTCAACCAGAGGCGGGGACAGAGAAATTCCGCAGCAACATCCTTTCGTCTAGGGGTGGACAAGTTTATCGGCAAAAATGTAATCAATTTTGAGGAGACAAAGAACATGCAACCTACTGTGACAATAACTGTATCTAGCTAACGGGTAGATGTAGTCCGACGACAGACGGCGGCTTACGTAGAGGTCGCGAGGGACAAAATATGAAACAAAATTCGTTTCATTCGGGGGCTATCAGACACTGGTGGTGGGTAGAGGAAGAACTGTTCATTGGTAAGTTCAAAATCCCCTAATACGACGTCAAGGAATGCTAAGACATGACAAAGGTCAAGCACACGAACCCTCAAACCCCATCAGATCTGCCGAGCCACCTCCGACAGCACTGCGGTCGCCCTGCATCGCAGCCGCACGCGCCAGCGACTCCGATACACGTTGTACCTCCCGTCCAAAGCGTTGAATGCGGGCAGTCTGAGCCATTGCCTGCTCATTAAGCTGGCGAGCTCGAACTCGTGTTTCACTTGGTTCGCCCAGCGCATGCGATGCCCTGCAAGGAAGAACGGAGTGTTTGCTAGGATTGGTCGTCGATGCGTTAGTAATGTCTCCTAAACGTGAGTTCATGTCTGCAGAATTACAAACCGGTCATTTAATACAGAAAGGGCACCATTTGAAAAGAAGGTTCAGTGAGACGACTATAAGGCGGATTCGAATGTGGGAAGGAAATGGAAATAGGCAACTCTGTTGAAGACGATTTTTCCTGTTCAACCGACCGGATTCGGAAAAAAAAGTGCGGCCGCCCCTCGCCTAATACATGGGCTTTTAGTGAAGCAGTTAACTCAGGAGGTTTGGGTTCTGCATGGAGGAGGGACAACAGACACCTGTTGGCTGGAAACAAGTTCGAAATTGAGGCGTGATTGACCCTTGGAACGGCAAATCCGGTTCCAAACATGGGTCAGAATGACGCGGGAGTTAAAGCCACCCGTCGCCTCGAGCAGATAACGCCGGTAAACTGAAGTTCAGCAAAATAACTATAAGCATCTGGGCTGTGGGATCACAACCGGCTGCCCGTTCGTCCCATGACGACTGACTTGGAGTGCGACTTAAATGCCATCGACAAAACACATACGACATAACAAAAACATCCCGAAGAATACGCAATCCGCGAACAAAAGTGTGTCAATCAGGTAGTCGGAGGCAAAGACGTAGGGTATATCCGGGAATCAGGGCTCTCAATACCTTGTTGTTGCACGTCTGCCTATGGAACCGATGTGACCTCTCCATCGCCACGTGTACCGTGCACCTGCCCGGTCTGTGCTTCTCTACGGTGCAGAACGAGCGAAAACTGGAGGTGTTTGACCACCACTGCTTGAGGACCATCCTTCGAGTGAAGTTCACCGACTTCGTCTCACACGAGACAATCCGCACTCGCTGCGAAAGCATCGCAAAGATAACTCAGGCCACCCAAGAAAGACGACTGAAGTGGTTCGGGCATGTTCTTCGTTGTCTACCTCAGGAGCTCAGTGTTACTGCCCTCGATCCGGCACCGTTGCCCCATTGGAGGCGTCGAAGAGGGAGTCAGTTCAAAACCTGGCTCGACACAGTTCGTCAAGACATGGTGATGGTTCTTGGACCTTCGGTATTCGATCTACGTCGCTGGAGAAGAGAATGGTTTGAGCTGTCCAGATCCGCTGCCGCAGATCGTCACGTGTGGAGAGGTACGGTTCGGGACATCATCGAGGCCGGCTAGATCAGACATGATCGCAGCCGTATCAAGTAAGTAAGTATTCAGGAACCAGGGCTCGCAATACATTGTTGTTGCACGTCTGCTACGGGTACGAAACCCAAGCAAAGTTCCGACGCACTCATCAGAAATCCAGAAAGGAGTAGTTAAGCGCGGCGTAACTAGCAGACGGTGAGGCAAGGACGCTAGCACTTACAACCAACAAGGTTGACTGTTGAAATGTAAGACAAAAGCGCGCCAAAAAGGCATGGGAAACGAGCAGATACTGCTTCCTCTTAAAAAAAACTCTTATGCGCAAGGGAGGGAATTAGTGTGAGAGCGACGACTTATACTGCAGACTATGCAGACCTACTTTTCACTGTGCACTGCCTGGACTCCCACGAAAAATGAAAACAATCTGGGTTTGGGGACATAGCAATGTCCTCAAATAACCCGTCCCAGGGTTTGAAAACCAACTGCAAAAAACGAACAGTCGAAATGGTGTACTCAATGGGGTCTTGAGTGGCTTTTGAGGGCGCCTTCGAAAACTACACGCGTGACTAGGCTGAAAAAGTTACTTCCACCACACATCGTCTATCCAAATGGACTACCTTACACATTCCTTTACGGTCTGCGTACTGTCGCCTTTGCCTAGGCGCAGGTAGTCTGACCCCACTCAGATAACAAATGAGGCAAAAAAGCCTGCTTGTGTTGTTGTCGGTCTCTATGTCACGTACGAGGTATGGAGACCACGCCAGTTAGCAGTATTCGAGGCGTGTCCAAACAAGCGTAGTGTATGGCACCCACAAGCTTTGTCCTGAGTTGGTGGAATTACCTACGGATGACGAGAATATTGGTTCGTGTCTTAACCAGAAGACCGTAGGCGCCGTTTCAGTGGTGCTTGGTTGGAGAAAGTAATAATTCTTAGGTCGGCGGCCAATCCGGTTAGAGGGATGTGTTGTAGCTAGGACCGTAGCAAGCACACGAGATGGAGAGGACGAACAAATAAGGATGCAAGAGTCAGAACGAGAATATCCTATAACAGGGTTTTATTCATCTTACAATTGGCGTACTGGGACTAAAACGAGAAATAGAAAAGTAGTAGATAAGATGGAATTTAGCCAGCGGCTTATGTTAGCATGGCAGGATGACCTAGTCGACTGCTATTTAACGGACTCATCAGGAAGACGGGATCGCCTGCTAGTCTATCTGCTGATTACCCGACACGTCTACAGCGGCAAAAGTTGGCAGGATATCCGGTCTAACGAATCTACAGTCACGGATCATCTGTAGCGGTACGGCCTAGACGCGGAGGATTGACAGCTGGCGTGACGACTTATTAATTCCCACAAAGCTCGGCGACGGTGGAGCGGCGGCCGTAAACTGCCACTAAACTTCACTTTCCACTGCTGCCTAACAGCCTAATTTCTGAGCCAAACCATTCGAGGTCTCGTTCATACCAAACAAATTCCTGAGAAATCTCATGAACGGGATGACTGAAGTATTGCAAATCATGCCACGGTGTCCAAGGTAACAGACGCGCTCCACGGTCCTTATTCCGTGACGAAAGACAAACAGTACGTGGACTATATTTCTCAGTCAAGAAGTGGCCCTTGATATCGGACGCTGGAATGTATGAACGTTCCTAGACTCTGGTAGTCAACGTTTGACGGCACGCAGTCTTCATCAACACAACGTGCATGTCTGCTGCCCGAATCTCTGGCCCAGACGGTAGGGAAACAAGCCTCGAGGATCAGTCCTCACCCTGATGTCTCTAAATGCAGCCTACGTGCCTCTTATAGTAGCCTGACGACCGCAATATCGCAACAAACCAACTATGTATTGCTTATGAAGAAACCACTCATTAACCAAGGAAGGAGCTTTAATAACATCTTTTCCGCTTCTGTTTGCATGTTAACATTGACAGACCATCAGTAAGACAAAGTAACCTACAGGCAACTGAACGAACTGATTAAGGGACCCAGTCGCCGCGACACAGCTATGAGTTACCGCAATATGGAATGACAGGACTAGACTAGGCAACTCTCTAAAAAATCACTCTATTGGCCGTCTGTAGCTTGGTTCCCGATGATGACTCCTTCCACCAACTCCGGAAAGTGATGGCAAAGTCGACTAGAGATGACCGGAAGAAATATTGGGCTGAAACAGCGACCTCCATGGCGCAGACAGCGAACGCCGGTAACATGAGAAAACTTCAGCAACTTGTCCGCTAAATTAGTGGTAAGCCCTCTCTTCTTAGCGACTATGTTCGCGACGTGAATGGCGGTTTTATCGTTGACAACTCCACTAAGGTCGAGCATCAGTGTGAACACTTCGAGCACCATCTCAACCTTAATGCTCAACCCACCACGTTCTTCCTCTCCTCTGCAGCGGGGTCCCCTCCCTGTGCAACCTATTTAGTGTCATGTGAGCCCCTTCTGAAGTAGTTGCAGATGCCATAGAAAGGCTACGCAACAACAAGACACCCAGAGAGGACGGTATAGCCACTGGCTATTGTCCTTCCCAGGCGATTTCGGGCTGTGTGTGACTCTAGAACGAGGCTAAACCAAGCCGGACGTGGATGTGCGGACCAGGTATTCACAGTGAGGTGCATTCTCGAATTCCGCAACCGCTACCAGCAATCGACGGCCGGCTGTTCTTACTTTGCCGCCGCGTTCGATCCCGTCTATCGTGAGTCTCTCTGGCGGATAATGGCACTAGATGGTGTGTCGCCAAAACCATTGTCATGATCAAGGCCTACTACATCTCCACCACTGCACGAGTTCTGGTCCATAACAATCTTTTCCAACCGTTGGACATTCGGTCTGGAGTTCGACAGTGCTGTACTTTGTTGCCCATTCTGTTTAGTTATGCTACTGACTGGGTTCTCAGGAGACCCCTACACCAAGATGACAGTGTTGAGTTTGCAACCGGACAACGGCTGACTGATCCTCACTATGCCGATGATATCGCCTAGTGGCTTCAGATTTTTTGTGATCTGCAGTACATGGCGTCACGGGTGAACAAGGTCGCTAATTCGTCCGGTTTATCCATAAACACTGAGAAGACCAAGGTCTTTACGGGCTGAATCCCTGACTAGGAGGCACCTCTCAAGATTGATGGATGTCAATTTGAAGAAGTAGGCAGATGCAAACGCCTCGGGCGAGGGTGCTGCCAAATGGACAGAAGAAGGGCGGTGTTGTCTCCCGAATTAATGCTGCACGCCAAGTTTTCTCAAACCTTAAAATGTGTCTATGGATCCGACGCGACATCTCCATCGCCAGTAGGATTCGCGTGTACGGTGCATCTGCCCGGCCTGTCCATCCTTACGGTTGTGAATGCTGTACTGTGCGCATGGAGGACGAACAAGAACAGGAGACATTTGACCATCACTGTCTGAGCACCACCCTTCGAGAGAAGTACATGGACTTCGTCTTAAATGTAGTCCGCACTCGCTGCGACATTGCTAGGATAACCCAGATCATCTAAAAAAGACGACTCAGGTGGTTTGGCATGTTCATCATCGGCCACCCCAGGAGTTCAACGTTACTCCCCTCGATCCGGCACCGTTGCCTATTGGAGGCGTCGAGGAGAGGGTCAGCTCAGAACCCGGCTCGACACAGTTTTCGGCCTCCGTCACTGAGGAGAAAAGTTGTTTGAGCTGTGCAGATCTGCTGCCGCGGATCGTCACGCGTGGAGGAGTACAGTCCAGGACATTATCGAGAGCGGGGAGGCCAGACATGATCACAGTCGTACCAAGTACAAGTAAGACTAGAACACTTGTCCATACGTTTGAAACTGAGGTTGGACCAGACCACTCCAAGATTCTTGGCTGTTTTTTCGACGTTTGTCTTTTAGTTGATCGCCAATCAATTGCAGGGGAAAGACCAGCTCCTTGACAGAGATTAATAAGTCAAGTACCTTTCCGATTCGTTATTTATTACTAAAATTGACTATAGCTAGCCGGCGGATCAAAATTCCGCAGCCGCCTCATGTCTACCTGATTGGTGGATCTCTTTTCAATTTAGCGTAGGTAAACTGCCAGGCATTATCATGGTCACGCTATCTTATCCATCGAATGATTTCTCGAACAGCAACTCCGTTGGGTTTAAGACAATCAACGTGTATTCAACGCTGAACGCCCGTGTAGCACTTGTTTTGGTTAGATCTGCAACCGTTGTTAAAGTTCAGATATCTGTCTTAAGATCAGGGTACGATGGGGAAGGCTTCATATCAGTGCAATCTTTATTTAAGCCGGAGACTGAAATTAAGTGAACTTCCACCGCTATACGAACGTCCTACAAGTGAACGGTCCTCCCGATATGACCCTACGCTTTATCCATTACCTGAAGCCCCCTGACGTTGAAAACTAACACAATTAAATAAATTAAAAGGAAAAGCTGATTGTTAAGCCTTTTCTTATGATTCTGTGATTATTCTGACCTTAAAGACCCATTCGGCGCAAGTTTCACAGGACCAGTGCCGATAAGGACTTTCCGAGCTCTATAACGGGCAGATCTAATAACAGTGACCACGGCGCACTTAATAAGATATCAGACAGCAATAACTGCGGTGAATGATTGTCTTATCTTCATTGTGACCAACGGCATAAACATCTGATTAGAATACGGAAAAAGTCGGCATGCGCAAAAATCGGTTATTCGCCTAAGTAAAACGACGTAAGTTCGATGTAAAATCCTCGTCAGATTAAGCAAAATTGGACTGTGGCTCAGATAATGAAGTCGTAAATTATGATATTAGACCGCCAACGGACCCAGAAGTACCGCGCTTACTAAAAGTCCAAACACTAAAAAACTTGAAAAAACATCATGCCGTGCGATTCTCTGGGTGCACACAACAAAGGAATGTAAAGTAATCAGCCAATACTTCAAAGACAAACAAAGACGCCACCTTATTCGTAATTAACACTCAGAAACTACTGCAGCTTACGTTTGAAGAGCTCTTAAGTGTACGGAAAGGTCCTTCGTTGACAAAATAATGGCGTGATATTTTTCCTTTAGGAAGGAGTCAGTAACATGTCCAGACTCCGCGCGCTTAAGTATCTCCTCAAATTGGTCCAAATCATGTTTTATTCGTTGGATACTTTGCTCAATCGTTTGCATTTCAGACGACGCCGCACCTGCAACAGCCATTTTGGCAACTAAAGTATGCGGTATTTTAAATCGCAAATTTAAACAAGAGCTTAAAAATTTTTAAAAGGGCAAAAATGTTGTGAGTAAATTTTTAAAAAAGATAAAAAATATGGACTACATTATATGACCTTTTCAAGGTAATCGTCATGGTTCCTTGATTTACCTCCAACATGCTCCGTACGCAGTGTGAGCTGTAATTTTTTACATATGAATTCCACGGGTGACGAAAGTGCTTGTACGGATGAAGTTAAAGTTTACAAAGATGAGGGGGAGGAAGAGGAACAGAAAAAATCGTCAGAAAACTTGACCGAGGACAAAGTTGGCTTGGTATTTGAAGGCGAAGGACATGTGAGTATTAAAGAAATATTATTTCTATATATTGCAAAACATTTCTGACGAAGTCATCAATTGATTATGTTTCGTTTTTATTTAGAGCCATAAATTTTAATTTTCTTATTGCTCGCAGCATTTGAACCGTTTGTGTATTTTTCGGACATTGTTTAAGTTATTATCCGTTTATTTACCCGATATCTTTTGTTACTAAGGTTAAGTATCTTCCAGATTTATGTTGCTTTTTCACGTTTGATATGAACTTTTACAAATCAGTAGCAGTTTTTTATTGTAGCATACGTACCCGTCTTTTTGGCTTCTGTTGCTTTATTCCTGTTTCACTCCTATGTTATCTGCCTTAAGGTCGTCCTTAAATTTTACTTAACTTATTCCTTAAAGTTTCCGTGTTTTCCTAATTTTTCTGTTTGCCGGGTCACTTTTTTGGACGGTGCTCTACTAAACTATGCACATTTTAATATAATTTCTAGCTGATGCCAATTTTCCGAAAATCTCACTCATTATTCGAAAGTTTGATTTTCGTTTAATAAAGTAGACAAGATAAATTCTGTGCCGATTTGGGGATCTGATCCGCTAATTTTCCGCATAATTCTTCCGACGCATGGAAAATGGGCATAGCGCTAGGAGTACCGTAACATGTACTTTGATCTCTTTTGAAACTCAGTTACAATCCAGGCATCGCTTGCATTTCGATGCCACACGCATGTTAGTCCTTTCAGGAGAGTGGTTACGTAAGCAGTTTTTTGTCGAACTTTATTAGGCCTGAGGAGGCTGTTCTTCCATTGGACACTTTATGTTCATAATGGAATTTTGCAGACGACTTTTAATACTGCCTGAACCTTGTACATATGATTGTGAGCTTAGTCCGCTTGTAGTTGAATGACTGCTCACGTATGACAGTCCATAAACCCATTGTGACCGTCGACTTTTTGCTGTTTTGTAACGTGTTAGATTGTCTACAACAGCTAGGACGGAGATCATTAATGCGCTATATTGTGCTAGTATTTTTGTCACTGTATTTAATGTAAAATGTCCAAATTTATGCCCTACATTAACTCCATAGTAGGCACATCCTCAGCAGCATACTTTGATAACAGACGACCTTTGTAGGGCTTTCGTTTTTTCTATATTTAGGTATTTATGCAGAGTGACTTGTAAGTGAAGAGCAAATATGTTGTAACAGATGACTTACAAACAAGATATCTCCAGACAAGTTATGGTTAGACACCCTGTGCAAATGCCTGCTTAGACTTCCCTTGGCTGTTCGCCAAAGGCTGAACATTTCTGAATTACAGACATCAGGCAATTAACTTTAGTCACAATAATTGTGTTTCGGTTTTGTCCGGTATACTTGAGTCAAACCCTCATCTGCGTTCTCGATTCCTTTAGCTTAGTTGACAGACATTTGTATGCCAAACCAGGAAATGGGTCGCCACAAATAATTCGACTCAACGTGTACACCTGTTATTGCATCGCAAAGATCTTTTATCACGTCCATGTTTTTTTCAGCTTCACGATTGTTTATTTTTATTTTCCAGTCGAACCTCTGAGTTTCAATTGGATTGCTTTACGGTGTCACCTTTTGAACTTTTATAAAGTTCAGTGTTTTGTATAGGTTAAATAGCGTGTTTTAGTTTGCACTACATTTATTAGGGTAATTTCCGGAAATGAGCTGTTTTACTTGGCCTTTGATGCCTCCTTCGTCTTTTCAGTATAATGGCGAACTCGTTTTTGGAGCGTACTGTTTTTGTCGGTTTTGCATGTGACTGATTTAACTGCATAAGATGCTGATGCGGTCGAAAATGCTATTTTTGTCTCCTCGATACAACTCTAGAGATCATGATATAAGCACGACCTTCGTTTCCGACACTTTTGCACTACACATAAAATTTGAAGGCATTATTTTGGTTTAACGTTCGTTTCTTCTAAATTAAGAATTCTTTTCGTTGTTTTCGATGTTAACCGTTTTTGTGCGTATGTCTGGTTAAAATACTAACTCTCTGCAAAAAGCCATAATCGTAGTAGTCGCCCTATTTCATGGCACCGAAATACTGATTTACTTGAATCTGGTTTCCCTTTAGTTTGGAATAGTTTGTTGTGTTAGGTCTTTTTTGAATAATTTTCTAATTTTGAATTGAAAACTAACATGACCTTTGGAGACCGAGTGTCAAAATGAAAGAACTACGAACAACTGTATGTAGACGTGAATATTTCTCAGCTTAACTGCTTCCATCCATACACGACACAGAGAACCGCTTAGTAACTTACTCCAAGCTAAGCTGACCATTTTGTTCACTAGTCAATCAAAAGCACTCATCAACTCCCAGAATGGTCGGTTGATGGTATTTGTGGACTGGCACTCCAATGAGAGATGTTTCTTCCCTTCAGCCAAATATCTAAAACCCGATTTGGGGTATGAAGTATGCAAATATTCTGTACTGATCGGCCAATTATTATTCGACCCTCACGAGCCCCAGGACTAAAAATTTGCGTGCTTCATAGAATCCCCAGTTATCTCCTTATTTATTTCGTTTTTCAGCTTAAACTTGTTAATATCCGTCTGAAGACTCTGCTCGCAACTTTTAAAAACGTCCACTCTTTTGGTTAATGACCACCCTACTGCCCCACAAACTCCCCGAATGCTGTGATAGGTAGCCACCTTATGAAGTATAACCAAATTAGGTTTTGATTTGTCTCGTTTTCATTGAAACTCCTCTGAGTGTCGCTAACGTGCCTTTCCTTTCTGGCTGCTGGTAGCATTTTTTTCAAGAAGCTGACGCCTACATGGCCGTGTCTGTGTATGCACACGGCGACATCTCAGACGTCTCATTTCATCACCTCTTCTATTGCCCGAGAAGGGCTAAATCGCGCTGGCACGCACATGCCCCCATTTGATCATGCGCAAAGTCTCCTGCATGTGGTTTGCACCGTCTCTTCTCATCGCTTTCCTGTGACCGAATGAGGCATAAGATTAGGCCAGTTTGGGTGCGGAAAGGTCCGGTCCGCGTTGCCTCTTTCCCGCAAACTGAATGCTGCCTTGCGTGCTTCACGGGGCATTTTTATCCCTTCCACTCAACTTCTTCTCCAACATTCTCACGCCCTCGCCGTCTTGACAGGGCGTTTAAAAAGAGGCGCCTAATGGCTTCACGAAGGCGTTGACCCTGAGGCAGGCTGGTCTTGCTTCATCCCTTTCTCTGGTCTCTGTTTTTCCGGTAGTCATTACGTCTAGGCAGTGCTTTCGCCTCGTCTCGTCTCTGTGTCGCTCAGTGTTCACTTTCAGCCACAAGGAGCCACCTTAAAGTTTGTCCACGCCGGTCGCCCAATGAATTGCAAAAAACTGCTCTTCTTAGGGGTGCAAGCATGAGAGCGGATTGACTCCAATCTGCACGGCTCCTGCCCAAAATAAAGTCGTGTAATCTCAGTTGGCGCAGGCTTGTTTTACATAGATCAGGTCTCTTTACCTATTGAATGTCTGTGTTTGCGGCCTCCTACGTGTCTGTGATAAACTCTCAGAGGTCCACTCTTATCTGCTCGGAGTCATGTTGGCGTGCATGCAATTGTTTGCATATTGACACCAGCCCACACAGTAATCAGCACGCCAACTAGCCGACGTTGTGACCGTCTGAAGGGAGACAGCGCGAAATGCCAAAATCTTCTGTAGGCAGGGGGGCTCGTTTAGGACAATTAAGAAATAATTCAGAGAAAAGTCCGCCGAAAATGACTGTCCCCTAGGGTGGGGCGAATGTTTAGCGCATTTGGTCGATTAAGTAAATTGTACGAAAATTCTTTAATGCGTCCCGCACTACGGTCCTGCAAGTTAAACAAAACAGACTATAAATTTGCAAAAATCAGCGGTGTGCGAATGAACGCTCTTACCATTTCCAAATCTGTCTATATTTCTCCAATAGGATGGGTCTCATTTTTCGGACGTTTTCTTTCCCGTATATTTCTCCTTTCATACCGCATTATACTTTCTCACCCATCCTCTCCTCCCCATTTTGCCTACCCACCCCCCCTCTTCCACCTCATCCTCCTCCCCCTCCTCTGCCATCATCTCCCCATCTCCTCTTCACCCTCTTCTTCCTTATACAAATGGTCTGTGATACGTATACCGTAATTATAAGCCTATTCACTGGACACACTTCTTTCTCCTCAATGAGTTTTCTCACCGCAGCCCCTATCAAAAAATTTTTAACTGTGCACACCAACTACTTGCTATTTACGTCAGGAGCTAGGTTATGCGTACTGCGTCTTAAGGTCGCTGAAATCCAGACTGAACTTTGGCGGTGAGCCTCAGACAACATAATTAGTGCAGGCTAATCTTCCATCATACCATGGCAGCCTCCACATCTTCTCCTCCGTCTGTTCATGCTTTTTACAGTACTCTCTCCCGGACACCTGTGGAATGTTCATTCGGTTTTTTTCCTCCACCTCCAATCCTGGTCCGGCAACTGCTTTAGCCCTCAGCCACGTGGTCGTGACTGTGTGTGTGTGTGTGTACATGTGCCGTAAACAGTTGGTTTTTTATTTCTCCTCATCCTTGGTTGCTGGGGTTAGCAAGGTTTGCTTTCGTGGGCGTAAACCAGACGCATCTCTTCAGTCCGCTTTGCACACTCCGAAAGGAGGAACTGAATTAAGGCGCCTTGTCACTGTTTGAAGCCTCAATGGCAGCCGCTTCCGGATCGCGTAATTATTTTTAGAAGCAATGAAAAAGGACCCCCATAGCGGAGCCGATCTGAACAGCGGAGATCTGTGAAGGAGTACTGGCATGAGGGCGACATGATTCCACAAGGCCATCCATAGTGGGCAGTATCAAGGTCACCCGACTGTCGCGTCTTATAATGCTCGTTAGAACCCTGCGAATGGTCACACGAGTTGGGCAGTTTAAGCAATTTCTGTCAATTTGCCGCTAGGTGCCTCACTCCGTGGGATGAGAGGCAAGCTCACTGAGGAGATGCAGGCTCACTGTCCTCTCCTTCTGAAGGAACGTCCTTTCCACGATTATCCCTCTTTTACATGTGCGTCGAAGAAAACCCACTTTGAGACTGCTATATTCTTACATCTGGGCAAGAAGCTCATGTCTTGAATAGGTATCAGATGCGTCTATATCTTTGCGGATGGGCGGGGGGGTTACGAGAACGTGATTTACAACCGTTCATCGGGAAAAACAGCGTGTATACGTACCACTAGTGCGGGGCTCCAGATTGAGTCCGAGGGCAGAAAGCAGGACAAGTGAGTTCCGTAGCGCGATCAGTGAGCGCCCCTCCCTCTAGCATTGTACATACTCTATCGCAGGGCAACGAGCCCGTGGCTCAGTTGTTAGCGCGTTGGAATTCTAACCAACAGAACGCAAAATCGAGCCTCAGGTGTTGCTCACCTCGGAGTTGGGTATGACTGGTTGATGATGTCTATGAAGACAGAGCTGGACATTTCCGTCTTGCTTGTCTTTATCGGCAATGTTTTCCTGGCCATAAAAGTCGTACGTGTCAAAATTCCCGAAATATTGACTTAAATATTTTTTATTATGGAATTAGAGATGATAATCGCAGCATGATTAATCTGACGAAGCTCGACAACTTGGGCAGAAGCGTCTTCCGAGCCGCTTGTGATGATTTCACTCAAAAAATTAATTACCTTATAATTAGTCATTGCTTGTCGATACTCAGCCGAAACCACGTGCGGTTGGTATTAGTAGGTTTTAAGAGAGTCGCCTTCCTTTCACTTATCTGATGGAAAATAAGGTATCTTTGAAATCTGCTGTTTCACTGCATACAATATGTCGGAAGTAGTAGTAGTAGTAGTAGTAGTAGTAGTAGTAGTAGTAGTAGTAGTAACTCCGTCAGTTTCACTTTTTCGTTTCTTCATTTTTCGTCCTTTTGGTACTTTGAAGGCACTTTGAACAAATGGGAGGTGTAGTAAGCGAACTTAGGAAACGTAGAACTGTTAGAACACGGGTAAATTTAATTGAACTTCTCAAACTGCTTCTGAAGTACGACTTCTTTAAATCAAAATATACCATCTCTTAAAATAACAAACTTCAAGGCGTTATTTTTATATAAAGTTAATGAAAGAATCGATTTTTTTCCAGCTGTTCCTAGGAAAATTTGCTGACTGACCAAGGACGCTAAAGCTCCATGGAGGGGCTGCGTTTTCTAGTAGAAATATTTTTTGAGTAGTATGGCTGCATCTACTTGGAAAATCCTCTATCGTAAATTGCCGTGTGTAGGTGTATGCAGTAAGAAGAGGTTTTTTATTATTTGAAGCATTTTGTCCCCGGTACGAAACTGAAGTAGGCAAGAACGGCAGGATTTATTGGCAGTCGCGAAATTTTTTGGTGCCAATAAATCCTGCCGTTCTTGCCTACTTCAGTTTTTTATTATGTTTGTCACCATTGCGACTTCATCTAAGTGACCTTTTATGTTCGAAAACCTGTATTGGTTAAGGTCTATGCGTCGTGAGAGCCGAATACACCTTCCGCATCCGACACCGTGGAACATTCGTGCACGGTTTGGGGACCCTAGACTCTGAATTCCAGCTTTTTAATGGTTTCTAAACGCCACAAAAGCGACCAGCTGAATTTCCTTTGCGTCAAACTTTATGCGAACGCCAGTTGAAGAGTGTTGTTGGGCCATCCGCCTGTATTTGCCCGTACTGGTTGCATGCCCAGATGCATGCCTAAGATGCCAGTCGGATCTTTTGGGGTACGCTTTAGGCTATGCAAATAAGCCTCCACACGAGAAATGGTCCTAACTTATCCATTCTTTCCCACAGACCCATGCGTTCTGAATGAAGTCCGAACGAGCTCGAAGCAGTTGTGTGTCATCATTCCCACAGATGTGTCGTCACCTCACATGTGTATAAAGTGTGGTCAAAAAGTCTCTGAGCGTGTGCTACGCCAGTATAAGCAAACCGCGGAAATCGCAGCCTGGTATGCTCTGGCAGGTCCCTGACGGTAGACGCGCATGGCTGCCCTGACCCCTGTTGGGGTGTTGTTGTTGGTCGAAAACCTGGTCATTTTCTGTGTGGACCAGGGATGTGGGGTGGACCGCCAAGGTGCGGGCTCGACCGTGCCATCCACCTGCGCCCCCTCCACCGTCTCCGGTCTTTTCGACTCTGTCTTGACACCGGGTCCAGGTGAGGGAGGAGGAGAGAGTGGAGTAGATGCTACGCAAGCCTTCTATGACTATAAACTAATTCACGCACAAGTCACCGTGCCTGCTTCACATTAGTGTGTAGCACACGGTGGACGTCGTCGAAATCTGAGGTCGAACTGTCGTATAACATGTAGCAGACGAAGGCACGAGGTCGGGGTCGTCCTTTCTTCTCATTTATGTCCAGGTGCGCGAAGCCTGGAGCCTATATATGTATGAGCAGGAAGGTTTTACCGACGAAGACAAAGGAGACTGGAATGTCAATTTTTAGCCGTCATCAGCCAGCTATGTCCAACCCTGTAGTGTGCAACCCCTGGGACTCGATCCCCCGACCTGTTGTTTGGAAGGTACTTCAGCGTATAAGGCACCATCATTTCAAGAGGAAAGGTCTTTCCAGTGCTACGACCACCGGGTCACCAAAGTCAATTATCTGGCGATGAATATGCATCTGAGCTTTTCGAATGGCAACTAAAACGCATCAGATAAACAACACACCAGCAGGCAACTACCTTTCACACGCAGCTTGTACACCCTAAGGACACGGTTGACTTACTCGAAAAAAGGTGTTGGCTGCGAAAGCCCATGTGCTGGTTTTGGTGCCGTCTATTGTGGCCAACCTTGAGAATCTCTCCCAACCCGTATACATGAACACCAGTTAGCGGTGAAGAGAAGCGACTATCTATCCAAGGTTGCCATGTAAACACTGGACACAAATTTGCGTGGGAGAACACACGCTTTGATGGCACCTGCAAATTACTGGTAGCAATGCGCTCATATGAGGCATGTCTCAATCGACATATCGATCAAGGTTCCGCATACAGAATCCTTAAGGAAAAATTCAAACTGGCGCAACCAACCCCGAGAAGGTGATGAAATGCAATTAACACGCATTGGCACAGAAGCTGACCGATTGTTGAACCCTTCGCCAGACCCGGTTAAGTAGTTGATTGCTTTTATACACCCATAGTCTGACGACGAGCTGGGGGTCCAACCTCGAAAATATACACAACAAAATTTCTAGTTCCCAAAGAATTCTCTCTTCCTAAATGTAAGTATATATTTAACTTATAAGTTCTTGAGAAAAGCAAAACACTTGGTTCCCTAAAATTCCCTGACTGGTTCCCCGTCTCGTAGTCGGAGGTATTAGAAGCATACAGCTGCCTGCTAATTTGGACCCCCATCCACCAGGAGACTCTGCGACTGGCCGGAGTTTGCCGTAGTGACAGCTCGCCCTCTCATTCTTTGAGATTAGTTATGTCCTCCTCCACTTTTGCGGTCAGATTGTTATGCTCATTGGGCGTGTGATCCATGTGGATTCAGTGTCTCATGGAATTCGCAGCTCTTATTTAGTCAGCAGCCGCCTGTGGTACGCGTTCTTTCACAGCCGGATTTATGCTCCTTACGCTGTGCGCGCATAACTACCTGGGATAAGCATTTTGGCACGCCTAGGTACGGGTTCACGCCGCGTCAGGCATCTGAGACCTCTCCTGTCTCAAATATTCTTGACTTTGCCGTAAAATCGGATCCAGGTTGGAGTGGGAAGTGGGCGCGCTAGGTGCTACGCAAGTCCATTATCACTATAAGATAATTTACGCTCAAGTTACCGTCCCTGTACCCACCCAGTTGTATACTTCCTGAGAAGCATTAGTAAACGGACTGATAGCTATGTAACTACGAAACCCTATAATTATAAACTTTTGCAAAACCTATAAATGCCCTTTTTTTCGAGTATGAAGTTTGTAGAAGTCACGACTTGTTACTAAATGAGTAGAAGAAGGAATATATTTGTTGAAGTAGGGAAGAAGGGCAGGATTTATTGGTACCAAAAAATTTTGCAACGGCTCTTCAGCTGCGTTCTGTCGCTTCATAAGAGAGATAACGAGTGAGAAGAATACATCAGATTTGAATTCGTGCAGAAAATCAATGCAGAAACAGCAAGGTCAGGGTTTTGGGCAAAGCTGGCTAATCGATAAAGTTAGTAACTCAAACACCGTAGGGGAAGAAAGTGAAAAAGGGGGAACGTTAAAGAGGAAAAAAATGAGAGGAGAAAGGGGGAATCATGGAGCTAGCCAGCTTTGCCCAAAACCCTGACCTTGCTGTTTCTGCATTGATTTTCTGCACGAATTCAAATCTGATGTATTCTCCTCACTCGTTATCTCTCTTATGAAGCGACAGGACGCAGCTGACGAGTCGTCACGAATTTTTTTGGTACCAATAAATCCTGTCCTTCTTGCCTACGTCAGCTTCGTACCGGGGACAAAATGCTTCAAATATTTTTGTTCACATTCTCAAGAAGAGCGAATTTAAATTCCTAGGGACATCGAAAATCAAAGAGAAAAAATCGTGTTGCTTCAACAATCATTTTTTGTCGAGTGCGGTTTTTGCAGGTGCTCGGAAATAAATGCATTCAAAAACCCGCAACCCTGTTGGGACTAAAATATTTTGCTATTATGCTGCACGATAATCAAACCCACCTAAGTCATCCTTTCTAATCGAAAACACATTTCAGGATTTCGTGAGATCGGCCGCTGACTATATACAGAAGCGGTGCTCTGAATGAATTTAATTTTCCTCCTTCTCTTAGTCCAGCAAAACACCGTCTATGCCGGTGTAAACTGGGCACCAGTGGAACACTGACCATTTCTGTGCTATAGTGTCGATGATTCATCGCGAAGCCCCATCTGCGTCCTTATCTGAATCGGTCGTCAGCTTACTGGAACCTTGAACTGTTGCCGTCCCTGTCTCGTGTGTCTTTATTTTTCTGCGTCACTGGCTGCCCCTCCCCCCGGCCCCGTTATAGCTGCCTTACTCGTCTTGGACATGCTGATTTGCCCCACCGATCTACTTACTGAATGGAGCACGTCCGTCCCGAATTGCCTCTAAGTTCAATTTGAAGCGCAGGCACGCAGTCGCACCACGACCATTGTCAATGCAAAGTAAACACTCAAGTCAAGAGAGGCTTGAATAGTCTTTTCTGGTTTATTAATCGTTGTCAGCCAGCCAGGCCCGGACCGCGGAGTGTGAACAACTCGTGGCCAGAATCCGGACTTTTGGGCAATTGAGCGCAAATATGCTCTCCAAGTGGGTATAAGTCCACCAATGGCGAACAAGCCCCCAATTCCCTATGTGTACAAGAAAGCATGCGAAGTGATAACCTATTCATCAGCCAGCTTTAGGCATTCATAGTTGAGATCATCAAGTCTGGCCTCTCCACTCTGGGAGGTACTCAAGGAAGTTGTTCACCGATGTATTCTCATTGCAGGATGGAGTACGGGTGATTCCGTTCTGTCCAGAGGCACCATTCGAGAACTCAGTGACCGTCTGCATAGCAACCAGCGTTGCTAATTGAAAAGTGCAATCCACAGAGACAGGACAGACCGAAATTGCCACTTCCGACTTATTTGCATTCATCGCAACCACCATATCCCAGTGGACGCCGTTCCAGTATAGTCCTATCGAGGATACAGTGGTCGGATTTGTTGAGTCTTGCAACCCAGGTATTGTTCGGCCTAAGATCGGGACACTGACTGGACGAGGAAAGGATTTGAATGGCAACTTCTGTTTTAACCGTTTGAACACAGCATGCTCCATGAAGTGAAACAGTACCACCCTAGAGGCTGTTCGACCGTGCGTCCATGTTTAGATGCAACACTTCCCCACCTAGTACCCTCGTGTCCGTTTAGGCTCTAAGATTTCGCTGAGTGCTAACTCACTTACTCTTCAGTTCGCGAATACTGTTCTTCATGTTTGCAATGCCACACCAGCTCATTTCTTAATTCCCAGCGAGGCGAACCCTTAGTTCCGTCCGTTTTATCGAAACACTTAGCGAGCGCTGGTCTTAGTTTCTGCGCACCATATTCAAGCGGGAGTGTTTCTCTTGGATAAAACTGACCCCTATTCTGTAATCGAAGTACGTTCAGCAAAGAGCTTCTATCAGATCAACGGGCCGGATGATAAATATGCACTCTGGTCTGTTCGAAAAGATGAAGGAACGATGAGCAGTGGGAGCTCTTCTCGCATCCGCAGTGCGGGGCGTTGTCCGTGAGACCGTGGCTCACACTGCATTAAATTGCCGCTGATAACCCCGGCCGACATAGTGTCGAAACCTCCCTGAGTGATCACATCAAAGCCGCATTTATGTGCTGGAAGGCAGTGCCACCGCCGACTGCAAATGTGCGTTTTAGTGGCGCCCTTGTTCACACCACAATTATTGTGGTCTACGTCTCCAGGCTGGATGTGGATCAATCGAACTCCACATCGCTTTCAGGCATGTACCCCTGAGTTAACTTATTATTGATGGGGTAGTACGAGTGTTTAAGGACTCTTGGATTGTTTCAAATACTTGCTTCAACCATCTCAAGGGACACCTAACCTCCTGCTGCCTGAATTGTGGTCATACTTAGAAAAACCGACCTTTTGCTCGTCAGAACACGTTGAACCAACTCAGAGCTAAACTCTCATTTAATCAGGGGGACCAAAACAGCCGCAGTGTCCGCGCTGGAGCTGTCTCCCTTCCGTGCACACACTGATAACCGTGTTCTTTGTGTTTGCGTTGGTTTACGTATACTCGTGGGGTCGCCCGGAATGCCGTGAAGAGCCATCACTCTGCGACGT
>CACRXP010000065.1:86471-98833 GCA_902702965.1 Spirometra erinaceieuropaei
CACTCGCAACCTGAGCCTATAATGAACACACCAACGCCTAACACTGATTCGACAGTGACTGGAAGTATCTGCTCCGGTTTGTCAATCAGGTGCTCTGTCCTGGGGGGACTTTTAATTTTGGAGACCCCCGTTCGCACCCTTTTCGTCAGTTCTCGGTCTTAGCCGAAGTACAGTTAAGGCCTCCGCGTATGGCCATCCCCAAACCGGACAAAAAGGAGACTGCATTTTCCGCCACATTTAGGGAATAAATAATCGAGTACGAATCAACCACTTCACTGACTTCATACTTAACTTTTGTGCCAGCTGCGTTGGGTCATCCTTAATCCCAAGAGAGCTGAAGTAACAAGAGGAGACATGGAGAGGAAGAGAGAGGGTTGACTGGCCGATCTGCGGGATACCGCGGCACCGTGTCAGCCGTCACAAAACGCTACACCATGCTGCATTGCGACGTATTGGTCAAAGGCGGGAACTTGGTCGTGGGAGTGAAGCCCAGCGGCAGTTATCATCAGTCATCGTAACAATCGTTCCGATGTGCACTGGGGAATTAACACCTGCACATCTCTTTGTCCGGTCGTCGAACCCAGCAATGCATTCTTTCAGTCGCAACCTGATCCATCCTCCCTCACTCCGTGTCCCCCGGGGAAGTCTCATTCTCACAGAGGAATACTGTTATGATGAGGTAGCAGAGGATGAGAGGGATAGGACCGGGAGACGGTGTTTCCTTTCCTAGCCATCCTTCGAGTTCCTTTGCATTAACCCTATACATCTACCCTCACCCAAGGAGTTTTTCGAGGTTGTCGGGACGTTTCAGTTACTTGTCGGGGAACGTGATAGTCAAGGCCGTCGGAATGATCTTTTACAGAGAATGCCTCGTGAGTTTGGAAGGCGCATGGTAGAACAAAAGGGGGCGGGTGTCTAATTTTTTCTTCGTCTGAATACTCCACTTGTTATTTTTGCATACGCTAGGGCCGGAAGTGAAAGGAGTTCCGGCCCCAGCCACTATTCTGACTGTTTACAGTATTGACTGTTTAGATGGCCTTCCAGCTGTCACAGTTCCCGAAGCTTGATGTCCATCTTAAGATTCTCAAATTAAACCCAAATACTCAGTAGAGTAGTATAAATTCTTGAAAGTTTGTTGTCATGTTATGCCTCCCGCAGTGGTCTGTTGAACAGTAAGTGACATCCGGCAGTTAATATGCTCTGTTTGCAGACTGTCTGACAGTATAAATAAAGTCTTGACATTATCCTGGAAAGTTCAAATGGCTTCTCATTGTTATTACCGATTCCTCGCCCCTCGATCAAATTTGGGGTCGAACCGGCTTTCTCTGAAGCGTCGATCAAAGCCTCCTGTCGGTTAGGACGTGGGGGAGAGAGTTGGTTCCAGTACGAGGAGCGCGGTGCTTGTTGGCAGATTACTAGCCACTTCTATAGGACTGTTAGCATTTTCCAATCGTAGACGACAGGAAGTGAGCCCGTGGCTCACTCGCAGGGCATTTGAATCGCCCAATCAATGACGAGAGAGTCTGTGTTTAAATGATGAACATAGCGGCATGGGGTTTTGGAATGTCTGGATGATCATGATGACGGTGACAATAATACTAATGGCAATGATGATGATAATGATGACGATGAGGATGATGATGATGATGATGATGACGACGACGACGACGACGATGATGATGATGATAATAGTAATAATAATAAGACCGGTCAAGGATCGGCAAGGATAAATGGCACGGTTTTTCCTATTCCTACGTCTAAGATAGACTAGCTGCATTTCGTGGATTAGTTCCTGTGCTTTTGTGAAAGCCCAAGGTCTCGATTACGGCAAACGCCTTTGAAGTCTGCGTGACCTTCGTAAAGAAGAATAGGAGAAATCCATTTGGATGTGTTGGGCCCACTCCATTCTGGCTCTAGGCCCACCAGCCACTGTTTGCAAAGACAGTCCACTCTCTCATTTCTCTCAGCACCATTCATATCCGGTGGAAGTGTTACTTTGCCCAAAAACTGAGGTCTAGCATAGGCTTGCTCATAACAGACCACGTCTTCCCTTCCATTCCATCCGGTTCCAGAGACCAGACAAACTCATCGATAGTGGGGCCACGACTAGGTATTTCCTCGTTTTATCGACGAATTTGCATAAAATTCAGGCATAACCAGTACGCGATGACGTGCGCAGAACATGGTGAATGCGGAATCGTCTGTTCAGCCGTCTCAAGCGTGGGCGCAACACTGATGGCTGGTGCCTACACAAGTCTACGGCGAGACTGACTTGTGCAGAGCCTGTCGCACTCTCTCTTCCATGCTCTGAGGGCAAGACAATGTCAAGACCCCTGGATGCAAGCGCGGGTGGAGTAGCTAACGAAGCCTAGGGAACACTCTACGCGTGCCACACACACCACCTGATTCCCGTTGCACCTGCCGGCCCCGTGTAAGGGCAGTTCGGATCTGGCGTGCGAGGTCATTAAGGTCACGTTAGAAGGGAGCCAGGGCAGGCTGACCCTCAGTCCTGAGATGGCCGAGTTAGCGCATAAGTTGGCAACCATCCAAACGGTGACTCTTAACATGTCAGATTTATTATCTTGAGGGAGGAGTTGATCCGTCGCGAGGATAGATTCCCCACTGTCGACCGCATTCTCGCCTCCCTGCCCACTGTCTGAACCTGTTAACCTGCTGGTTATGGGACTAGACGCAGTGGCTAGACCGACGAGAAGGCCAATGTCCAGGGCATGTTGCGCGCATGCACGGCCGACGCAAACACTGCGCTAGCGGATAAACGCGCACCGTGAGGCATTCTGATCCTGGTTTCGTTCAGCGCATCTGCAACGCAGCTCACTGTTGGTGACAAAATATGGAATCAAGCTCGCGCGTGCGATCTGCGATACCAGAGTTGTATGCAACTAGCTCATGACGAGGGAGCCATTGAGTCCTGAATACTGCCTTCCTTGTCAGCTGATGAATGACTCACCTGTCAAATCCTACGATTAGCTGTGCACCAGCGGAATACTGTTGCTATCGCGCTAATGTGACAACTTGTCTCAACTTCATCAAAGCCGCTTTCGGAGGGTGCCACCGCAGTTTCTCGCGCACCGAACTCTCCCTCTAATTGGCAACATTACATTCCACTGCTTTTAAGGTTCCTCACCATTCGGATCGACATTGTCACACTGCATAGGGCACACTGTATAGGCCTCAAGTTTCCTCTATGGTAGGGAGCTTACTCAATCCATCTGCTAACCGCTTACTTTGTCTCAAAATCAACGCTTAATAGTATTTAGTCCTGCAACTCCCTACAGTAAACCATATGGTAGAACCCACCTTGTGAGCTGCGTGACTATTTGTATTGTTAAACTCACCGCCCACTGCACCCGGCTTACTTGCAGCCCTCAATGATTGTTACTTTTGTCTTTTGTCTTTTTGCCTCTATCTGCGAATGTCTCTGATGATGGGTTCGAGTAAGAATCCGAAACGTCAGGCAAATAAACTTCTTGTCCCAGTGATCGCATCTTCATCTTTTAAAATCGTGCCTTCAAAAAGGTGAAGCGTTAATCCCGAGCGTGCTCCTCTACTCTCGAGCTATAGTCAGCTGGGTAAGGATAGGTTGTGTAACCCCACTGGGTTTAGCTTGCACAGGCACATACTATATTTGTTTTAGAGGGTTTTGCTTCGTTTACTAATCCACAGCTAAAGGAAGTCCCCTTTATGTCTTGTCTAACACGTTGACATAATCGCATGCACCGATTTGTTTCAAGATGACTTTTAACTTATTAATTATCTGGCATGATAATCTCGTTCCCCTCCCTGTAATTCTTTTGTCCTTAGTTACTCGATGTACTCGCATTGCGTTTTTTCGATTCCATACGTCGTGACTTACTTATTTCTTCCAAAAGATTGGTTTGACCTTTTTGTGCCGTCTCGGCACTCACCATACAATGCGTGCTGCAAAGATTGCCGGCCGCGTCTTGATTTACTTTACCTCGGTTAGAACACAGACGCTCTGCTTCCTCGATATCTCTGAACAGTGTCTGTTGTCGAACGCGTACGCCTGACTTGTTTATTTCTTAGGAATACTAGCTCAAGGTCCCTCTCATAAATAATAATAATAATAAGACGGTTAAATTTGGTCGCAGGATAGAACCCCAGGTGTTCCACACTTCGGGGTCGGGTATGACTGATTGACGACGGTTAATAAGCCAGAAGTGACCATTCCAGTCCCCCTTGTTTTTTTTCGGTAATAACATTCTGCCAGACAGTTAAATTTAGTTGAGATGTGGGGTTACACAACCTACCGTTGCCGTCAGTTGTTTTTGTTACCCTTCTGCATGGATAATACTCTGCTGACGCTCCGGCCAGCACAGATTCTGGTTTTGCCAACTTCAACGTCCTCAGCATGGTGAGTCGCGAAAATGGCGTAAAGAGGAGTTCCGCCGTTCCGCGCAGGGTATGGGCGAAGCGATGGCCGCGGGAGGCCTTATTGATGCCGTCTTCATTTGAGGCAATTTTATGGGCGATCTGTGTGCCATAAAGGAGGTGCCGCTGCACGGTCGATGAAGAGTTGTCAGTCAGATCCGAGAGAGGGCTTGCTTCCCAGTTAACCTCCGACGAAGGCCGTTCCACTATCCGCCACCTGTAGACGCACCGCTCAGTCCACAGACAGGCTAACAGTGTCTCCTGGATGTGCGCAGTTTCTGGATGCTTTCACTATGTGCGGTCCTGACAGGAAAGTCAATTTTACGCGCCTTTGTGCGATCTGAGCATATTCACCGGGACGATTTCCTGGCTCCTAACACCCCTGGCAAACAAATTAATGCACCCGAATTGCCTGACCCCTGACTCTCCCCCCCCCCACCCCCCCCCCACCCCCAGCTTTTACCATTTGTTGTTTTCACACCTCGACCTTTATCAGCAAGTCATTTGTTTTGACACACTCAGTGTCCCTCAGTCAGTGAATAGGTTCCACTTTTAAAGAAACATGTCTTCTTTCGTAAAAAGCAGTCGTTCTTTGGCTGGTTTATGAGAATTTGAGCAATCGGAATGCTGGAGAAAGATAAAGCACACATTCTCGATGTGCCTTCCAGATAGCGTTTCACGGCAAGAAACTTTTCCAGTGGCCTGTTGTTAGGGTTGTGCATCTGCAGACGTCTAAGGTCTGCCTGCAGCTTTCCTTCCGCGTTCCGTCTTCCTCTACTCTACCAACCACTCTGTCCATCTTCATCTTCCCCGGCCTCCTCCGTCTTCAATTCCCCTTCCCTACTCTGACCCTCCTGTTTCCTTGGTTCCTGTTCTTAACGTTCTGCTAGTCCCTCTCGTATTATAGCCCTTTGTTTTGTCCTAGAAACCATTACCTCCTTCATGTTTGCCTTTCTGTATATCATTGCCTTAACCTCCTATATTTCCCACCGTTTGATATACATCCACTAAAGAGCCCATTTCGCCATCTGTTAATGAACTGTCTTCAAAGAAAGCTCCGATAAGTACTTTTGACGTAGATTTGAGGCCGCGTATGTAACTAAATAATGTCCCGGAAACCTAACTCAGTTTGTTTCCCTTAATTATTTCTGCAGTTATCAGTTTCGCACTGATATATGTATATATGCAGAGAATAGCAGGTGGCCAGACACTGATTAACTTCGGTTTGATGAAGTGCCTATGACTCATCTGGCAGGACTCAGTGGTGGACCAGCTTCGCCAGCTCTGTGCGCGCATGTTTATGTTTCCGGTTCCAGCTGGTGGCCATGGTTTTGGTTCGCTGAACGAAGGCAAACAAGCCCAAAACAGTCCCATATCAATCTGCTCCCCAGACTCTGTCGTTTCCCCTTTGGTATATATACATAGGCAGAATGTTATTACCGCCCCTCCACCATATGCATGCATATATATGACAGACGGACGCTCACCGATCAGGTGACGATGTTTATCATATTGTCTGTACAAAAGGCAGGATGGGCCAGAAGGAGCACTGTCTCAGTCCACCACATCGTTGTCGTCACTTACGACCCCCCCCCCCTCCCCCCTCTGCCATCATATTTTGGCCCGCCCGACAAGTGGCTGCTTCTTCGTGGCCTCTGCCGCCCATTCAGAGTTTGTTTGCTTCGTGAAGCCAATGACTCGGCGTGTGTCTGCTCCTGTATGAGTAAATACCCGATCCGCAGCAACTGAAACTGCCGCCTTGTAAAACAATGCCTAACTTCGATTCGATGAGGCGTTTATGACCTATCGTACATGCTCCGTCTAGGGACCATCTGTTCACCGCAACTCGACGGTACTTAACTAAACTCTGTACTGAGGAACTTCTCTAGGCCTACAACACGAACGTACCTCTGGGGCTTTGCTTCAAGGCTTAGATCTTTTTTGAAACTTAACTCTTCATTCGCCAAAAAATGCTATCAGCAGCCAAAAGGTATATATCCGGTATCTTGTGAAGCCATAATGCAAGAATTAGAAGCTGTAGCTCCTCCTACCGCTGAGTCGTAGTTGTGGCTGCATCCTGTATAGGATGGGTTTGTTACCTTTAAAAATAGCGACTATAAATGCTCCACAATATCAGATCAGATCAGATCAGTTGTTTATGACATATAGTTTACTCTAGAAGGATAGGCTGATGGACAACTCCCAGCTCTATATGCCCTTGTTCCTTAATGGATCAACCTATACTTCATCTTATCGCAAATGCTTCCACGACAGTGGTCTTTTTATTTCTCACAAGAGGAGTGCTGTCAACAATTTACTATACTGAGCCAATATTCATTGCTCCGACAACCATTTTCGCCCAAAAATAAAATACCGTATCCCATCATTAACCCAAACCAGGCACCCTCGTGAGATTTCCGTTCATTTATGAACGTTATGGCCGTCAGTATGTCAAAATACCACTTGATTAAATGTCTCCCTACCTTGCGTAGGAAATTTATCTGAGCTTGACAAATAGTAGCTGCCAAATGCCAAATTCAAGCAGAGCAAAAATGTACGACAACTTTGCTACCCAGACCGTACAACCTAACTATAGTGGTGGCTACTGCGATAGGAAATAAGTTCTCATCATAAGCCTATGTAACAGTTGTAATGCAGTCTACTGCGGTCAAACCGAGGAATCCCCCCTTCCTCCCTCTGTCAGAAGATGAAACCACCTGTTCCAGGCGATCGCGCACGCGGCGGACACAGGACGCATATTTGCATGGAAAAGCACTCACACGGTTGGCGCCTGTCGACAAGACAATGCAAGATTTCCTAGGAAATGGAAACGAACCCAGTCAATTCCTACGGAATTATGAGTGGAAGTGGACATGGATTAGCAAAAATCCAGCCAACCATAGAATACCTTTCTAGGCGCAGTTAAATCAGCCGTTGTCGTTTGTTACCCATGGACCTGGCGACGCGCTGAGGAACCAGTTTAAAGTATTGTACATATACTTTTGAAACAGAGTTTACAAATAAAAGTACGGGACATACTCGTCCCATTGCGTATGAATACTGGTATCCGATCGGCTGTCTGGGAGGACTCAAGCGACAGGAGAACGAGTGATCAGTGAATGTCCCCTCCATAATAGGGCGTATTCCCAGTCACAACCGACAGGACAATAGGCCATTGTTCAGTGGTAGAGCGTTGGAGGTAGTTGAGGTCCAGCGATCATATGACTCCGGTTTGGATCTTAGGTCCTCCAAGCCTGGTGTTGGGTGCGGCTGGCTGACGACGGCGGAGAAGTCCGAAATGGCCGGTCTTTCTTGGCGTTCCCTCCTGCATGGATAAATGCGCCAAGCAGAGTAACGACAGAGATTGTGAGTAAACTGACATGGAGCTGTTTCGGACTTTATCTGCCCTCATTCAGCCAATCGCAGCCCTCCCCAGCATCTTGGGTCAGGAGCGCAAATAAGCGAGTGCACACTACGAAGAAGGTTGAGACACTTCTGAAAAAAAAACCTAAGTTTTACTGGTAAATTTTAAAATGGCGACACCAATCTGTCGTCATCGTTTGCATTGACAGTGCATACTTTACGTCAAAGCCACTGACAATTTGACCTGGCAACGATTATTCTAGATAAAATCCGTCCCCTCCCCCCTGCTTCGATCCTGTTCAAGATAGTCACTGAATATGTGAAACAGCAGTAAACAACATTGAACCGGCTGTTTTTTTCGATCAGGTTTGTTTATAAACGCAGGAATTAGCGAATCTGACATGTCCTTACGGAACACCTTCGCAAAAGTCCTTTCGCGACAGTCTTACTCCACCCAGAGCTCAACTTGTCCATGTTGACACGAGAGGGATGATTTTCTCTTTTCACTAACAGTGGAGACTGCAAAGTTATTTCTCCTTTTCCGGTGTGTAGTTAGACTTAGTCATTCGAGGCATAACTTTGCTCCGAAGCAGCCATTATTTCGAGTAGTTTTAGTAACTGTTCCTGTAAATTAGAAAGTCCCGCGAAACCTCTTCAAAACTTAAATCCCATAAAGAGACGTCGCGACGTCATTCAGATCGCTGAGGAAAAACTCTTCTGCGGGATATTTCTCCTTTGGATGTTATCGTCCATGCTTATAACACGCAGATAGGGGAATGTTCTTACCGACAAAGATCAGCGAAACTGGAATGGCCATTTCTGACTTATTAGCCGTCGTCAGCCAGTCATACCCAACCCCGAAGTGCGGAATACCTGGGGCTCGAACTCGCGACCTATTAGTTAGAAGTCCAACGCCTCTAACCACTGGCCCACGAGCCCAGTAGTTATATCATGCGCCGCTGTGCGGCTGCTGGTTGGGCTCGAGAGAGAGCTCGTAAGGCACAACGGAACGTTTGAGTTCCGTAAGAACGATCGTTGAGCGCCCCTCCACCACGAGAATGTTCATTGGCTGGCCCTGCCTCCCCTGTCCCCGCGTCCTCTCCTAAAGCCCCCCACCTCACCTGAAACTTTGTACATGCAACAAGGCATCCCTGCCTAACTGCTTCACCTTTGATCCTTTTCTCCATCACTGGTAAGCTGAAACGCTTGCTTCGGGTGGACAGCCTTGAGAATCGTGTGGGGACGATGCGCTGAGATCCTGTCTGACGAAGTGCCCAGAGGCAGAAAACGCCCGTTCCCCTGAAACTCCCCCCCCTCCTCTCCCTAGTTCTCCGTGCCTAGACTTCTTCCGCTGCGTCCGGCTTGATTGAACGACTAGGTGGGGCAGCCATGCATACGTCCTGCGCAGCCAAAATATCACGCAGTTTTCTCCTACGTAATTTGTGTGACGTGTGGGTCATTGTTTCTAATTAGGCGTAGCTTTGTGTCTGTTGCGCACTTTGCCGCTAATTAGGCCATAAATCGCGCAAGATGACATTCGTGCAATCGTCGCCACTCGCAGGACGCTGACGGCGGACAAACAGCAGGATGAGGGGGGAGCGGGGACGGTTATCGACAGCAGTGGCCGTTATAGGACCGCTCGGCAAGATCTCACTCCATTGCCGTACCTGTAGGGCGTTAGGGGTTAGATGTTGGGGTTAGGAGTTGTGGTTAGGCGTTGCGGGTTAGGCTGGGGATTGGCAACTGCAGGTACGGCCACAAAATGAGATCCGACCGACCTCTCTTCTGAATACCAGCTGGCTGACGCTCCCTCATTTAGAGGCGAGCAGTGCAAGCCTACCGAAGGTCAGACGATTGTCCTCAATCACAGCCTTAGAGAGCTGATTTTGGATGCATTTCAGGCAGTTTGTAAGGCGGTCCTTTTGGTATTGATGGGAAATTATCGTAAAGGGACAATGAGCCAACGTAAGCTCGGTTTTCCTCGTCGGTTTGACCTATTTTACAGATTTCGACCTTCTCAAGGATCAGGAACTGCAGCCCTGACCCGAGATCCTGGTCAGAATGTGTGGACAGATAAGGTTCACGTTGGCTGAACTGGCACTAAAAGGTTTTCGTGTTGGGTTTCGAAGAGTTTCCCACCTCCTAGTGTTCCACTCTGAACTGCCCTCCGGCGGCAAGTGCTCGTTCTAACTCACAACACTCACTCCGAAGAGCGGAAGAAAGAGGCCTAAATGGAGCTTCTGGCTATGTATCTAATGGCCGAATAGAGGCATCGAAAGGAACTGTTCTTTTAGGACTTTTAAAAGAGTTTATCTCCATCTTCCTAATTTTTCGCATCAGCATTGTTGCCGTTAGTTTGCTCTTTCCGGCACTGTATTCTTGGGTGGTCCTATTGACAGCGCCCTTCTGTTACTTTTCACTGTTTGACTGACATGTGGCAGAGCAGTAACCGTCGAGAGAAGCACTCTGCACTTTGCTATCAGTTCTTTTCGTTTAATTTGCTTAATTCTCAACCATGTCTTTTTTCGCTTTTTCTTCACCTAGACACCATTCGACTTCAGTTTCATCGAACCAGCCAATGTGTGTCCCTCCCGTGAGTTCCTGTGCTGTGTCCTCTTTATACCCAATTTTCATGGTACCGACCATTCACCGGCATGCATTTGTTTGACAATATGTTTGAATTGCCGCGCCAATTCAAAGGTCCCCGTTGGCTCCTCACCTTCTTGGCATTTACTTCCCCTCTGTCTAGTCCTTTTGCTCTGGATGGGTGCAGTCCGTTTGACGAAATGTATGATGTGTAAGTTGTGACCAGGGCGTTCGGCTCGCCTTCGTCCGTTTACTTTGGTTCGACAGAAGGGGGAGACTTGTAGGAGAAGCCCACCGTGCGTACACCCGACGTCCGCATTCCTTAATGCTGTCCGTAGTTTCTCCCACAGCCTGCCTTAGACGATGCATCCATTCTCCGACCATTTGGAGACACACAATGATTCGCCCTTCAAGGTCATTTTGGCTGAAGGGAGCAGACTGCTAGGTGGTTCTTCAGGAAACCTCTGTTCCTCTAACAAGTCCATCACTTTCATCGCGATAAGCTTGCTCAGGTAATCTAAGATTAGAACTCCAAGCATCTAAAACTGGGGCAATCTCGGGCGCTTGGCTTGTGTCTAACGTAACCTACGGAGGGCAGTTCCATCTCCATAGGCCGCATATGGGCTTGCAGGCCACTGACGATTTGCATACATGCTCTACAGCAAAGTGCAGAAGGGGGCATCACCAGCAACGGAAAGGGGTACGGCTATAAGAGCAGCTAGATACCGGGAACTACAGGCCCTGGACAGTTTCCTCTACTGTTAGAATTTCTGCCATCTAATCCGCATCGAATATCCCTTTTCACGTGCACGACCTTTTTGTATTCTCTACATGATTCTTCCTCTGTGATTCGCTTAGATGCGTATACTTGACATGATGTCAACTCGTGAATGTAGTGTGGTTAAGAAAAATGCTGACCTCAGGAAAAGTCGCCTAGTATTTGGACAGCTCCTTTCCGAAATTCATTTGTCAAAGGTCTGGCCTCTCCGGTTCCCCTATTACGTGTGGTCTTTCCTCCTCCGACTCCCGCAATGTACCACTTTGGTGACAACATTTCTAACAGCTTTGTTAAGAACTGTTGCGGTCACTGCGCTGAAAGCTAACTGAATGATAGTCCGGCATACGTCGCGATGCAGTCTGCACCAGCAAAGTGTATGCGGTGCAGCCCATCTTCACGAGGAGCTCTGAAGTTCATAGGCAGGAGATCAACTACACCCACACCATGTGCGGCTGGAAGCTCACTCATGGCCCTCCACCCATGTGTGGGACTGAAATTGGGGCTGGATCGCCTCTGCGCCGACTATTTCGCCGATTACATGTCCAAGTCGCACCAGAAGGAAATAACTCTTTTGGCAGATGTACAGTCTTACATCCGAGCAGGCCAACGCCTTGGAGATTGCACTCCACCTGACTCCTTGGTATCAGGGGTGGGACCCCGTAACAGAGACAGCTGTCACTGAGTTCCCCCCATCCCCAACCCTCCCCATCATCAGCCCCAAATCAAGATCTTGAAGCGGGAGTCGCGCGTACCCCTTTGAAGTAGCCGCCACTGCGGGGGGGGGCGAACTGGCGATAAGTCGAGTTTGCGTCTGGGGGAATTCTCTTGGCCTAAACTGCTGTTGGTATCTCGAGCGAGTGCATGTGCGTATTTTCATGTCTGATTTCCCTGACGGCTGCGCCTATAATTCCGATCACTTTTTTTTCTCTACGCTGCATTTGCTCGAGCTCTTTCCTTGTCAACGTTGCCGTACCTGCCCGAGCACTAATAACTGCGTATTTTGTAGGTACTTGCGCGCTGACACGTGGGATTCTGTTTTGCTTGGTTTGAGGCGCTCCTTACAGGAGAACACATCTAGGGACTAATGGCGTCCGTAGCTCAAATGTCAGCTTCAATCTTTGGTTTAAGGTCTCTCCTGTTCGCCCCGACAAGGCGCTTTGCAGCGCAAATAGGAAAGCCCTCTACGCGCCTCCAGTCCGTACTTGCAACTGAAATGCAATGCGTA
>CACRXP010000065.1:100439-111662 GCA_902702965.1 Spirometra erinaceieuropaei
TATTTTGTGTTTGTCTAAAGTCTGGGCCATGAGGCCTTCACTGTATTCTGTTACCCGATCGTGATCGCCTGCGTCTGTCTCCACTTTTCTGCGGGGATTTTGTTTGCGACTTCCAAGCTAATATGCCTTTTGGTATGCGCCATGTCTGGATGCGTTGTTTTTTAGGGCCTCTTGGTCGTTTTTCATTTGTCAGGCGCCAACGATGGGAGTTTTCTTCCGTGCGAATGTCTGTCCTGTGTGCATGTGTGTGGTGATACCTGGGATAAACAATCCCGTCTCCCCACCACCAACTGGTGTCCGACTTAAGATAAAGTCGATTAGAAGTTAATGGCAATGACAATGAACTTTAGGGGGGGGGGCAGTTTCGGCTTGCTTTTTGTCCTCGACCGATGACTTGTCAGTTCCAGTTATTAGTACACACAGGGCCTTAGGTTTAACGATCGTTTAAGTGGGTCCACGACTCGAAACCTTAATCCAAAATGGAATCACCTCCTATATTTATCTGCAATCACGATAGCCCAGTGAGCTCACTCCTAGATTATGCAATCAGTTTATATATATATATATATATATATATATATATATGCCTGCGAGACGAGTAGGTCCCATAATGCAAATGGTGGACCCTCTCAACCACTATATATATATGCACATATACATGTTAAAAGGATTACCCACAAAGACAAGGGAAACTGGAATGGCCATTTCTGGCTTCAAGCCAACCGTCCGATGCAGGAAAAGTGAGTTCTTCTGAGGGCGGGAATGTAGTGGTGATTGATAGGATGGACTGAGTTTGGAATAGTTAATCTACATGGCTGGCGATTCAGGTGTTCGCCAACGTTGACCATGTGGAAGGACACTCGTGCAAACCTTTTGGCACTTACAGTTGTCGGAGCGCAAATAAAACTCATGCATCTGGGGGTATCTCCCTGGCATGCTGAGTTGTCGTACTAGCGAACGGTCACATAGACAAACTCTGCTCTACCCAACAATTCAACACGAGGATTTGCATCACCGACGTTAACCTCAGGTTAGCCGCGTGGAAAGGCGTCAGCACGTCTTTCGTCCCCGCATCAAAACTTTTTTTCACGCCCTCCACTCAGGTCGGGACACTCCTACAGGGCACGTTACTAAAATGCAACCGCAACGCCTGCTGCTCAAAGAGACCGTTGAGTAGCTTAGGCGATTGATTATGGAGGATTCTGTCTGGGGACTTTCATATTTTTCGGGTCCTAAGCTGGGCTGAAGCACTTCGAGTCTGTCTACTCCTCCTGACCGTTTTAATCCAACAATCGGTCGCGCCTGAAAGGCGGTTTCTGAGACGTGTCGTAACGTGTACCTTGAGTGGGGGGGGGGCTTAAAATACCGCCCCAGTGCCCAGCCGACCAGCGTCGGTGACGGAAGAGAGCATCGAATCTCAGAATCAAGGTCATAACAACCAACAGGGCTTGGATGCCTCATTGCAACAGCTGTGCCCAAAGACTTGGGGCCAAAGTTTTAGCACGGATTCATCTCCGGTTTGGGATTCGGGTATGACGACGGCAAATAAGCTAAAGATAACTTTTCCAGTCTTGCTTGTTTTTTTCCCCAGCAATGCTTCTCAATGAAGTCCATCGTGTAGTTGCAAACAGGCAGAGAAGGTACCTTACTGCGCGCAAGTGCATCTCTCCACGGCATTCCAGGGAAGGGAAGCGAATGGATGCTGGCGCAGAGGGAAGGGTGGGCGGGCGGGGGGGAGCAAAGAGGAGACGATGGCGTTGATGATAAATGAGCGTCGTTTTTCACGTCAAACTCACGCAGAGAGAGAGAGAGCAAGGCAGAGCTTGACGAATCGGCCCTCATGTCGCATCGCGTGTCCTGTGCGCATATCTGCGGCATGCGGACTACCCGACGGCCTAGCGACAGCAGTTTGTTGCCTCCTCTTCCTCCTTTAATGCGCCCAGTGCTACTGGACCCTCACCATGTGCCGACTTCTAAACCCACCCGCTGGCTCCATCGACCGCACGGCCGCCGTACTGGAGAAACTCAGAGGGAGAGAGAGAAGAAAAAGAGGAATAACGTTTATTTTTACCTGACTAAGACTTTCAGCACCGCTCGAAGCCCCTTTCTTCTGATTGTCAAGTTCGACTATTAGCGGTGGTCTTCGCTCTCCTGAAAGTGTGCGCGCGGACTGCTGTCACGTTGAAGGTGAAATCAGTGAGCATGAATAAACAACGGGTTCAAGCAGTCAGGTTCCTGCGTCCACCTTGGCAAATGTGCTGGTGGCCACCGCTGTCGCCACAGTCTTGGTCTCAGCCACCCACTTTCACCGGGGCTGCCGGTGCATCTCTACCCGTCGCCCAGTCCCAGTTCACATGGCTTTTCGTTGTTCCACCCTGACGCTGATTGACAGGCGTCTGCGCTCTCACCCGACTGCCCCGATGAGACGCGCCTGGTCAGTCATCAGTTTATCAGTTTTGCCACCTGGCTGTCGAGGTCTGGCGGTGGACAGTAATCAGCCTCCGGAGCGATCAGTTATGAATGGCGTTGTCGCCGTTCTCCGTTCTCTCTGGTAGTTTTTTTTCTGCTGTCTATGTCTAGCATACGTCCCTCCCCCTTCCCCCCTCTCTCGGTATGCACGCGTAGAAACGCACCCGTGCGACTCTCATGGAACCAATTTAGGTCATGTAAACATGTCCGTGTGCGCTGAGAGGGCTACCGGTCTTAACAATGGGGGAAACAGGGCTCATGCTGGATCCTTTCTGGTTTGCAGTCCCGACGTCAGCATATTCGGTGTTCGCCCCACACCTTCGCGCCCACCCCACTCCTTCTTCTCACGTCCTAGGTATGTCCCGATGCAACCCGGTCGGAAGTCATGGCGGTTTACTTGCCAGTCAAGATCCGTCGGGGAGGGGGAGGGGACCGCGAATCGGATGCAGCCAGACATACTCCCATCTGTCTACAGACTAGCACAGAAGCACCAGGTCTGAATCGTGTCTCATAGCTCGCAAAAGTGGGCGCTACTGGAAGCATTTGCGCACACTTGGAAACCACCATTATTACTGGCGACGAGGTAAAGGAGGGAGCGTATGTTGCTCGCATTCGCTTCTGTTGTTTGCTTCCCATAGTGTTGGCTAGTCAGTATGTAGTCAGGGTCCGATTGAGATCCTGGTGTGCTCTAAACAGAATGTGCGTCATCTGGTGCCGTTATCGGGTAGGATTACGGGTGTACATTTTGCGCGCCCTTTCGTCGCTTGCCTGTCGATACTGTTCCCGAAGGAGTAGAGGCACCTCCGCGCAAATTACTTTGACCAAGTCTAACGCTTCTTTTCTATCTGAGCTCTAGCAGTTTGTCGCACTCCTCTCTCGTGTCTCCATTTCCCTTAAACGGGTCGGTTGGCTTGCGACAGACTCCTATGGCTTGTTCCAAAGGTTCGAGCAGATGCCCCCCCAGCCTCACACCTTCAAACCTCCGCCCTCCTTCGGACTACGCCGTCTTCTTTTGAGACCCTCTAGCGCTGACTCAAGCCCTTGTCTGCCCTGATAACCACGAGGTGCCCGTTATCCACCTCCTACCACTCACCACCGTGCATACCACAAAAGACGCCCAGACATAAACACACGCACGCACACAAGTCCGCTGCTCCACCGTTGTCTACCGGCCATCGGTCATTTCTCTTAATGGCCATAATATTAAGCCATCGAGTGAACCAGTAGAAGCGGGAGACCGGGAAGGAGGTAGGTGTGCGCGCTGTCTAACTGGAGGTCCCGGCGACTGATAGACTGACAAGTTACAACGTGTGTGCGTGTGTGTGTGTGTGTGTGTGTGTGCTCCGCCAGCCCAGGACTCCTGGGCTGCGCTCCTCCACATTAATTATTCGCTGGCACGCATGCCTGAATTGACGACCCTGGTGCTGACGCGTGTGTGTGAGACAGAGAGAGAGAGAGAGTAGGCTAAATTATTTCACCATCTTGCGCGGGCGTCTGTTCTTTTACTTCTGCACGCAGGGACTGGTGTTTTTTGTCTCGCTCTGTGTGTTGGCTGGTGCTGTGACTGCGACCTCCAGGCCCCTGGCTAGAGAGAGAGAGTGCTAGAGGGAGATAGTGCTGGTATCTCCAACGGTAGCGAGACCGGGGGGAGGGAGAGACCTTCCTCTGTTCCGTCGTCTCCTCTCGGTTTGCCCCGTCATCGTACACTCACTTTGCGGGTATCTCTCTCTCTTCCACTGCAGCCGCTGGATGACGATTAGTCACCCCCTGCAGGTCTTTGTCGCGCGCGCAGTCCGAGCGCCCCGTACGTACTGTGCCACGCGCGCGCCCGTGCGCGCGGCTGGTACATTTGCTCACACACGTGATGCGCGTGCACCTCGATGCCAGCTGACGCTCTCCGGTGGACTGCGTTACTGTCTTCTTCACATCCCACCAGCGTTCGACTGCATGGATGCGGTTTCGGGTTGTTGGGCTGCAAGAAACCTTCCCTGGCCTCGACTGGAGGGGGAGTCTGGTGTCATTTGTGCAGAACACAAAAGATAATTCTTTCGCCTCCATCGGCTTCTTTTTCCCCCGGTGCAATCGAATTGCGCAAACCACAGCCGCAGCTCGTTGGACAGCAGTTGCGGGGGGGGGCAATTAGTTGAGGGTACTCAGAAGGTAGCGTTCGTCAGAATCAGGCGAATTCACTGACAGCCCCTTCACCATTGAGGACTTGCGAAGCGCCCCGTTAGACCACAGCTTGCCCTTTCTTGATCGTGACTCCGAACTTATGCACGAGTTTGTTCCTCGGCAAGCTCCCAGCCTCCCGGAGGGTTCATCACCGGTTGCGACTTCTTCTCTAATTACTGACCTGGGAGAAGGGTCTGAACAGCTGCTTAACGACCCCAATCGTGCACTGAATTCCTAACGCCCGGTGGGAGCGTGTGCTAGATGTCGGTGTCGGGAGTGCACACTTAGTCGATCGTGTAAAGAGTACGAAGATGGGTTGGACGTTCCCGACCTGCCTGACTTAGAGCATGCGGCCAGCCAACTCAGTCACCTACTCACCATCTGCGGATTGTGATCGGAAACGATGTCCAGCGCTTGGGTCTGATTGCGGTATATGATGTGGGACTTTCGTCTCGTTTGTGGTTTCCTGTCTAGAGCTCATTTCAGTGGTCGCATGACTGTGATCAAAAGAGGCATCGGCTAAGAATGCGAAAGGTCACTGCAGTCAACCAGCCGACCAACCGTGCCTTAACCCCATGGCCGAATGACATGAGATTTGAACGCGGTGCAGTTGGTCGCCCCGATTAAACGCCAGGTATTTCTAATCAGTATTCTTTTGTTGAGAGCGTCTGGAGTCCATTCTAGCGAGTTGATCGTTCCACTCCATAGCCTTCAGCGCTGGATCCTCTTTGCATCCTTCTCCGTTATCCTACGAGCTTGAAAAAAGCCTCTCAGTTGGACAAGTCGCGTTTACGACGTGAGCTCAGGTCCCAGAGTGCTGCGCACGACTCTAGATACGCCTAAAGTCGCTGTCAGTAACTGCATCGTGAACTTGTTTACGAGAGACAGTCTGTCAGTTCAACAGTGCAACGAACTTCAAAACTTTTTTAAACACTCTGCTTGTTTTGTGTTCGTTTGTTCCAACGCCACATGAAGTTAAGCTTTGAGGATCTAGGGGTGATCTCGAGAATATATGGTATGCTGCGCGATACGCCTCTAAATGATTGCAAAATCAATTACCGAGGACATCGTTCAAGGTCACTTCCTGAAGGATAAATCATAATTTCTGACTGAACATTTTTTGAGACATCGACACCCATTATCTGCGAAAACATGATCGCTTCAACAGTGATCGCCCTTTCATTGGTTGGTGTTGCCTTCATCAATCAGGTCCAACAGGGAATCTTTAATTCAAACAAACAGACTGGTTGACGGAAAGCCGTCCATTAACTTACATATATAAGTTATCTAATCTCTGTGGGTATGGTTTGTTTCCCGACATTTGGATTTCTGGTTATTTGACCATGAATTGGTCATGACTGCAGGCGTCTTCGTCGTAGTGCTAAGGACCTAAATGCATAATTTTCTCCTTTTTTGTACATTCGATCGGCTTGCAAAAGATATCCACAGCCATGACAGTTCGACCGTCGATTCTGACGATGCCCACCGTGTGCTATACAGCTAGGTGCAGCAGGCACGGTGGCTTGCATGTGGATTATTTTGTAGTGATAATGGACTTTCGCAGCATCTACCGCACTCTCTCCTCCCCCCTGGACCTGGTTTCAAGACAGAGTCAAGAAGACCGGAGGTGGGAGGGCGCAGGTGACTGGCACGGCCGGACCGCACCCAGGCGTGCCGCCAAACCCCCTGGTCCACAACGTACACTTGACCAGGATTTGTAACCAACAACAACAACACCCCAACAGGGGTCAGAAGGACGAGAATGATGACTGGGCAGCCATACCCACAACCTGTATACCCAGCGGGAGCGCAAGTACATATACTGTCAGGGAACTGTCAGCGCATACCAGGCTGAGAGGGCCACGGTTTGCTGATACTGACATAGCACACGCTTTCAGACCTTTTGACTCCATAACCATAGGCCAGCAGTGTAACTCACCCAGATTATGGAAGATGGTTCGACCGTCGCTGATTGCCGATGTCCTCCGTGTGCACTATACCATGGTGGATACAGGAAGGGGACTTGTGCGTGAAGTAGTTTGCAGTTTTTAGTAGCCGTACGCAGCGCTTGCCGCACTATCTCCACGATCACACACCTGGGCTCAATGGCAAGACAGGGCAAAGAAAACCGGAGGAAAACTCAGGCCCAACAGCCTATCTACGCGTGCCACACACAGCCTGGTGCCCACGCAACGCACCGGGTTTTCGCAGCTACAAGGGAGCTGCTCGGATCTCACGTTCTCGATGGTGCCGCGGGGGCCACATTAGGGAGGATCCACTGGGCTTAACTCTTAATCTTCGAGCCAGTCACCCCATACGCGCACACACTCAGTACTGGCCGCGAGGGTGGAGTTACCCCTTCACTTTGTCGTCTTTTAAGTTAAGATTTTTAGCTCGCTGTGATGGATGCAAGCACGTCAGGTTACTGAGGAATGCGTTGAAGTACCGTGTTAGTGGATTTCCCAGAGTCGACCTCTGATGATAGGTACTGCTTATTCGTAGGGGGTTCGTTCGGGTATCCTTCAGCAGCCCCGCCCACGCACGCTCCCTTCTTTCTGTAGTTAACCGCCAGACGCACACACACACACACACACACACGACGGTTCGATCATCGGTCCCGACGTTGTCTACCGTGTGCTCCACGGCAGGGTGAGAGCAGGGACGATGACTTGTGTGATGGTAGACTTGCACAGCATCTACCACGCTCTCCCCTCCCCCACCTGGACCCGGTGTTAAACAGAGTCAAAAAGACCGGAGGCGATGGGGCAGGTGGATGGCACGGTCGAGTCCGCACCTTGGCGTTCCACTCCACACTCCCTGGTCCACACAACAAATAGCCAGGTTTTTGATTCACAACAACAATGGGGGAGGAGGGGGTAGCAGCGTCCCAGTGTGCGCGACCTACGCCGGCAACCGGGTTCGTCACCGCATCCCGAAATTTTGACATTTTTTATGGTGTGCAAAGCCGATGACGCCTGCCAGGGTCCAATATGGTTCCCGTGTCGGTCCAGCGCATCTACCACGTGGCCCGTATGGGGAGCAGAACACACACCCACACATCCCAAGTAAAGTCCATCGCCCACCAGGGACACGTCCCATACAGTAACAGCACTTCCTGTATTCTAGAAAGAGCCCTACGTAATTTGGACAAGGTATACTCCACACCTTGCTGACAGGTAATGAAGATCGCCTGCGCTGAGGACACCACGCGGTCGGAATGATGTTGCCGAAAGCCACGAGGCGCAGGGGAAAGATGACACTAAATGAGCTAGCTAATCCTGCTAACGCTGCCGCAACTAAGCATACTCTAACTGCATGCCTTATCGAGCCAAAATACGAAACAAGCATCTGTTAGCCTGAAGCAATTAACAGTTTCAAATATCCCAGCGAATTTGAGGTTAAATGCCCGGAGAGTAGACAATACCATCATTCCGATCAGTGTTAGTTGATAAACCTGTGGTAGGTCTGCAAGGTATCCTTGGGTACGCCATAATACTGTAGGTACATCAGCAATCCTTTGCTTGAAAATGGCCGTTCGGATTGTGTACACCGAGTTTGTTTGTACTAAGTTAACCCCACTCGCTGTTCGGGCCCCTTGAGCGAAACAAATGAATTCGGATAAACTGGGAGCTGCCACCCTATATCACAGGTTTCCTCTCACATCTGGACGCCTGGCTAATAACAGTTCGTGAAGATCTCGCGATGGTTCTGGGATCTATGGTAGCCACTCTTCACTGTCGGAGCTCCGGGTAGGACCATTTCGCGAGATCCGCCGTCTCAGATCGACGTGCATCGTCCGGGACACCGTCACCGACGTGGACTATATACCAGTCCTAAATCCAGTCGTGTGGAGGGCAGCTTCAAGAAAGGCAACATGTGTCGTCCCATAGCGCCGTCTCGTCACGTAGTCTCGGTGACAGCGAGGAGGTTTCATGAGACTGCATTCCAGGGCACGTTAGTCACAATTCGACAGGTGTGTGTGAGAGAGTAGATGAAGCACATGATTAACGGTGCGTAAAAATATATGCCTGCAAGAGCTCACTGAGTGCACAACCATAGTGGCGTGTGCGCGGTGGCTTGAAACAGAAATATAGTTTGACTTCATAACACGTACGCCGCCTGCACCTTCTGCAGCCGGAAAATGTCGTAAACTGACGCTCCTCGGCTGACTTCTATCAGAGGAAGGCGGTCTGCCGATTCTACCTTTTTGCCAACAAAGCTAGACCAGGGTGGTTTGGAAGACTCTTGTTGATATTTGTGGAGACCTCTGCTATAGAAGAAGGATGAGTCGCCGATCCAAAAACTACTATTAAGCGTCCCCTGTCGGGGGTATGTCTATCTAGTTTTCTAAGTCTGACCGTCTTGTTGGTATCCGTATGCTTATGCCCAAGTGACGGGAGGCTGACGACTTCGGTTCAATAGCGGTGCTCGTGTTTAAGATCACGATGATTGGTCAGGGTTATGACCGAATGGGTAGGATCATGAGTAAGCTAAGAAGCAGTGATACATATACTGTCTTTCTCGAGCTAGTATTCTTTACGATTTAGTTCGAAATTGACGAAAATATGTGGAGCCAAACTGTCAAAACCAGACTTTGCTACGCTCGGTCCCACTGTTTATGCAACTGTTCAAATTGAATAACCTCAACTTCAGAATCATAACCGCATAATGTTTACGTCAGACGTGTTCGCATTGAGTGACATGTTTAATACATCGAACTGGTTCCACAATACTGCCAATTCGGGCCAATGTTTCGCAGAGTTTCTGCAGCTTTCAGTTTGAACTGTGGCAGTTTTAGCTTATCAATTAGCCTCCCAGGGTCCCCCATGGGCTTTCTGATGTAAACTGAATCCCCGACGAGCGGTTGGCATTTTCTTGCGAAAACCAACTAACACACCAGAATTAAAGTCCCGTTTATGCAATAGATCGAACTGAATGCTATTAGCGTAAATGTAAAACCACTCGAGGTTGCAGGCAGTTCCGGGAATGTTACGTAACCTGATTGTTGAGCGCCCACTGTCATTATATATATGAAGATTAGCATTGCCGGCGAAGACGAGGGAGACTGGGTTGGTCATTTCTGACCTGCGAACCGTCGACAGCTAGTCATACCCAACCCCGATGTGTTGAACACCCTGAGGCTGGTCCAAGAAACCTGTTAGTTAGAAGTCCAACACTCCCAACTATATATATATATATATATATATATAGGGAGAAGGCTCATCGGAAAATCGACGTGTACTCGTGAATTGGCAAGCTGCTTACACCAACCCGTCGTCAGACGAAAGGAATAGTGGGGAGAGGAATAATCGCATTAGAGCGGTGTGGAACATCGCGGTTACGTCGACTGAACAGGCGTTCATATGAGGGGACAAACAGCATGTTTAGGCCGGCGCTGGAAGTTAGGGGTAGGTGTTGAGGATTTCGGTTATAGTTTATTATGTCATGGAGGTGCACAATCCATAATAGCCTACATGACTGAACATGGACTAACAGCTCGTGTCTTAGGGTGGGCGCAAGTCAGTGTTTCGTGAACGCAAACCTTCGTTGTGAGAGTCCCCTACCAATATATGCATATGGATGTAGGCGAAAATGCTGACCCCCGGTGTTGAAATTGAAGAAGATGGTAGGGCGAGCTCTGGGGATGAATAAATCATTATCCACAGAGCTCGCCTTACCATCTTCTTCAATATATATATGTATATAATGGTAGGGGGCGCTCATTGATCGTTCTTACGGAACTCACTCGTTCCGTTGTGACTTATGGGCTCTCTCTCTCGAGCCCAACCAGCAGCCGCACAGCGGCGCATGATATAGGCAGTATGTTATTACCGACAAAGACAAGGGAGACTGGAATGGCCATTTCTGGCTTATTAGCCGGCGTCAGCCAGCCGTACCCAACTCCGAAGTGTGGAACACCCGAGGCTCGAACTCGCAACCTGTTGGTTATACGTCACTTACTTGAACCTCACGTGAGGCCATAATAAGGGGTCAGCGAAGCCTAGCTCTCGGTCTTCAAGGCCATCGATATTCAGTTCGCGAGTTCGAGCCTCGGGTGCTCCACACTTCGGGGTTGGATATGGCTGGCTGACGACGGCTAATAAGCCAGAAATGGCCATTCCAGTCTCCCATGTCTTTGTCGGTAAGAACATACTGCATATATATATATATATATATATATTGTAAAGAGTACTGACATGTATAATATCGAAGGAGTGTCGATCGGGATACAGGTAAATCGATGAAGAACTGTCTCCCAGTTATTACGCCTCCATTCAGTCAATCATAATCTCGGCCATCGTATGGAACTAGAAGATCAAACATACGCACGCACACAAAGTAGATGGTTCAGTAACATGATTTATTGAATTGGCCATAAGTATTTCATTGGATTAAAACTCACCAGCATCTCGCCTTTGCTATCATAGCTTGATCGAGTTCAGTCTGACCGGTGGTTTCCTTTTCCTGACCTCTGTCACCCATACAGAAGTTGCTTGCTTCGGGAAGACGATGGATCGGTGTGAACTCCCCCCCCCCCGTAAGTGTACATGTACTGCCTGTGAGTGGCTCTTGCCGACCTGA
>CACRXP010000065.1:146514-157728 GCA_902702965.1 Spirometra erinaceieuropaei
CCACCATCATCATCATCATCATCATCATCATCATCATCATGCCCCTACACCTTCTTCCTCTACTTTTTATTGTGACCCCTAGCGCTGCTGCTGGGCTAGTTCTTTGGGCCACTTACGGCGGTAAACCTTGCATAGACTTAAAATCTAAAACAAAAAATGCCCATAGCTCACATGCGCAAGTCTTCAGCTGGGAATACAGAGGTTTTAATCATAAATTCAGGGGCGCATTGAGGCAGCCTGTTCTGTTTATTCTTGCACTACTTGTGGACAGTTATGATCCTGTTGCGCGGACTGCAGGCCAGAATTGCGAGGCCGAAATGGCTGCCCGTATTCCAGCCAAGGTTGTATGACTTTGAATAGTCCTGATTAGTCTCTGCGGGAGGTGAGCCCGTGGATCAGGTGGTGGAGCGACGAGAACAGTCACCAGATGGACGCGTGTTTAAATCTCGGGTTTTCTGGACCTGGATAATATTCCAAAAAATGATGATTTTAGTCTCCAGTGTCCTTGCCATTAAAACTTCTTTATCATCGATCCCTCTCAGGTACCCGAATGTCTGCCTAGGCTCTAAATTAGGGTTTCAATGGAAGGTGGAACGCCGGTTCTCGATCCTACATTTACACCAAATCAGCAAGGGCCACTCACTTGTAGTTTAGACTCATTATGGTTGAAACTGTTCCTTCCGGTTTCGAAGTTCTGTTCCAGGCCCTTTTCGCCCTGGACGCAGATTCAGCCATATAACTGCCGGGGACCGCAACTTACTTTAGCCCGGATGTAAGTGCAGATTTCGGGTTGGATAATAAGTTTCTCCAGATTCGCCGGCGGGGGGGGGGAGGATTAACCAGAGACAACGTTCTTTGTGTGATCGCAGTACGTGGCACTGCGTAGTCCGTTGAAACCCTGCCGAGTGGCTGGCGCAGTACACGCGGAGTCGGCCTGCAGTTTTGATCCTGCTGCAGTCGAAACAGCCACCGCACTCCTCAATGTAAACGTGGTACCACAGGAGATCAAGTCTGCTTGGCGGCCGCTGCCTTTAGATGGGCACCGCACAGTCGGATTATGGAGTTCGCTAAGACGATCAGACATACAGTAGGTGGGCTAACTCGTGAAATCTCAATAGAAATTCCGAACTGCGTTTTCGTCTCGACAAGATTAATTAAGTAGGGTTGTAAAACTAATCAGCATGCAGCATAATTCCATAGTGATTCAGTTACCTCAAGATGTCGGCTTTCGAACGAACTTCCTTCCGGCTGCATGAAAAAACTATGCTCTGTAACAAATGACTACTTAAGTAGCACTCATTTTTCTCATTGATTGTTCTCGCTCTCAATTATTCAATCATAATTCATACAAAACAAGCACAAAACATTCATTCTTTAGTCCATTCGGTAGAACACGACATCCTTTTCCAACTTTATACTCAGCGAAAGGCTAAAATTCAGTTTTAAAAAGTTTCTAATTGTGAGTTTTTTTAATACCCTTAAATGGCCGTTCATGAAACGCCATGTCTCTGCATTTAGCAATGTGGCTTGTAAAGTTAACAATAGGGCTCAAATCCACTGCTAAATTTTATTAACCTCATACAGTAGGGAAACGCATGGTTTTCCGTACACGTAAAATATACGGCCTGTAGTTTCGAACCCCTGAATGCAGGTGTAACGGCAGGTCCGGTTCAAAATTATTCGACAATTAGAACATTTTTAAAACCGAATTATACACTTCCTTCAAGTATAAAATTGGAAGAAGACGTAATTTTCTACCGAATGAGCAAAGGAATGGTTATTTTCATCCGTGTTTTCTATGAAGTATAATTGAATTTTCGAGGGCTTCGAAAATCAATAAGAAAAAAGCGTGATAGTAAGTAGTCATTTTTACGGGATGTAATTTCTGCATGTAGCAGGGGGCCTCGAATATTTCACAAATGCCCGCTTACATAAATGCCAACATTAAAAAGGAAACACTGCGACCGGGCACCCGGTTCCAAAGAAGTCTGCGTGCTGTCATCAGTCGACCACCTTAAAGACTAGGACTTGGACCATTTATAGCAGGAACCTCAAGCACTGGGCCAACCTAACTCTCCCCTGTCATGATGTAGTGGCTTGCTCAACTGGAGATGATGTTGGACGTACTAGGTGACGTTGCGCAAACTCGTCGTGGAGCAGGGGCTTTTACAGTGTGCACTCAGTATGTCATTCCTAGTTTCCTTGCCCGCCTTCAGTCAGTAGATTAAGATACGACGGGGTTCGTCCTCTCAGGACGAAATGGCAACCATGCTCACGACCTGTATATACCCAGCGGGAGTACGAGCACATCTACCAGGAGGGAACCAGATGCCAGCGCGCACCAGGCTGCGAGGGTCATGGTTTGCTGAGCCCGGCATAGCAGATGCTTACAGTCCTTGTGATCACATAGGCAAGAGGACATCGTGTGACTAGGTCGCACTTTCCTGGCTCTGCGAATACTACTCCCGGTCCTTGCACAGTATGTATGACCTTGGTGGGATCAATACAGGTCACCGGCAGTACGGCGACGCGACTCTGTCTGGGTGTTTGTACGCATTTGTTCGCGCGCGCCTGTTAGTGGCGGGCGCCAGCGTCCTGTCTGGGACCAGCGTAAGCGGGGGTGCATATGCGCGCAGTCAGACAGACGTCTGCATTCGACGTATTAGTGCGCCTGGCGCGTGACTCACTTCGCCTCGTGTCACCGTCCGCAGCAAACAGACTAACTACCCAAGCAATCGATTCAGTTATTTGTTATCTCTCTCTCTCTCTCTCTCTCCCTCTCTCTCTCTCTCTCCCTGTCTCTTCTCAGCTCGTAGGCGGGGTCCTGTGACTAACTGTCTGTGACTGTTCTTCCAGGGCTCACACCCAACTCCCGCGAACTGTGAACGTTTTTATTCCGTGATTGTTACGCGCACTGGCATTTATTCGTTCCCCGTGCCTCCCCCACTCCATTCTCGTCCACGTTGTGCTCATCTTCGCACTTCCAGCTCTACCCCTCCTCTCAAGTTCCCTCCTCCTTCTCCTCCTCCTCCTCCTCCTCCTCCTCCTCCTCCTCCTCCTCCCAATCCTTCCTCTCCTTTATTCTTAATCATCTTCTTCTCCCACTCCCCCCTCTCCCTCCTCTTGCCCCCCTTCCTCTGCAGACCCGATCTAGTACTTGTTGACTCTGCCGTCGTGCGAAAGGGCACTGAATTTGCAGTTGTCTGGTTGTCGCACTTCGCCTCTGAGTTAGTCCCTCGCGTCCAGCTTACAGTGGGCAAACTTCCTTCAACGACCCAGCCGGGGATTTGCCAAGATTCAGGCTTCAGTCATAGGACTCGATGACAAGCGCGAGACATAGCTGCAATGGAAAATCTACGATCAAGTCGACTTAACTTCGCGAGGCCTTTCGAGCGAAAGTGAACAATTCCAGATGGAAGTAGAGGGCACCTTATTTGTTGGGCAATTTCGAGGACTTCAGTTTGGGGGATTCCGAGGTTACAGCTCACGATACTCCTTCGCCCATCCCAATTACTTTTTAAAAGTACATAATAGCCCAGTGTCTTAAAAATTGTTAAAAGTTCAAAAGTGCCAGTGCCTTGCTAGGGAGCGCTCACCGATCGTTCTTACGGAACTCACTCATTCCGTTGTACCTTACGGGCTCTCTCTCGCTCTCTCGAGCCCAACCAGACGAGGGAGACCGGAATAGCCGTTTCCGTCTGTGCGACTGCCTGCGAGGGTTCTAGTATGAGGCACAAGGCACAACAGAACAAGTCCGTTTCGTAACCTGACCGGTGAGCGCCCATCTGTCATAATTGATATTCCCGATCGCAACTGACAGGACAGCGAGCACATGGCCCAGTAGCTATGACGTTCGACTTCTAACCAACGGGTCGCGGGATCGATTTCCAGGTGTTGCACACCTCGGGGTTAGGTATGACCGGCTGGCGACGACTAAAAAGCCAGAAACGGCCATTCCAGTCTCCCTTGTCTGTGTCGGTTATGTTGCATAGCGTCCTTTATATATATATGTAATATACGTAAACAATCGAGGTCCATATATCTTGTCGTCCTATTCATCCCACGAAGAAGAAGAAGTGGAGGAGACGAGTTTATTTACCAAACTGCATTTGTTGGCTCGGACCCCAAGTGAGCGAGGGTGCCATAAAGGCAACATTAATAAAGAGCCATTGCAGCCTGATCTACCGTCCCGAGAGTAGGATCGCATTATCCTGTCAGACGGCAGTCTTCCAAGCCATGACTTTTAGCGCACCGTGATAGATTCACGCGCGCCAAATTGTCCATAATGAGGAATATATGCTGAGATAGTTTATCTCATTCTCTCTTCCATTTACCAGACACCAGTATACTGTCTGAGCCAGTCAGTTGTCTGATTCGGATATTGGGCGCAGCGACTGACAGATCTAGAGGGCTTGTCGGCGCTTGCCCCATACAACACACGAAAGGGGGATGGACGGCACGGGTCTCGAATGTAGCAGATGGATCACATGAAGGGGCTACGGACATAGGCATAATAACATTACCGACAAAGACAAGGTAGACTGAAATGGTCATTTCTGGTCTATTAGCCATAATTACCTAGTCGTACACAAACCCATATATATATACATATATATAGGCAGAATGGTATTACCGACAAAGACAAGGGAGACTGGAATGGCCATTTCTGGCTTATTAGCGGTCGTCAGCCAGCCATACCCAAGCCCGAAGTGTGGAACACCCGAGCTTCGAACTCGCGACCTGTTGGTTTAGAAGTCAACGCCTCTACTCACCGGGCCACGAGCCCGTTGCCCTATATATATATATATACATATATATCTGACGGTTGAAATTGAGCTGTCGTCAACTGTTTTGGGTTGGGAATCTCACGCATAAATAATTCTAGTGGGGCTCGAATACCATTGTTGCTTTAGGGGTCCAGTTCGTTCTTCAGATCCATGCGGGCAAGGGTATGTTATGTTACTCCCCTGGGGAGATCGTATCTAGCCACAAATCTAACGCCAACATTGGCCATGCCTTCAACGGTAAATCTCTAGCCAGTCAGCATTGAAGGAAAAGGCGGACGTAACCGTAATTTTAAGCCAAACCCTTAAGTCCTAGTCCTAACCTCAACCCCAAACCAAAACCACAGTCCAAGCCTGGCAACCCTAGTCCTAAAAATAATTAAACTAACACTAATTCTAGCCGTTGCCCAAACTCCAACCTTGAGCCCAAAACGGGCAACTTTGATGCCCATAACGTTATTGAAGGTTAAAATCCGCTTCCTGCATAACCCCGTTTCGCGACCTACTGCGAGGCAGGTGGGAGTTTGATTAACCAGCCAGGGGCGTTACATATCTTATCCTTGCCCCCAACCCACTGCGTTTATCTAATCACTAAGCTAATTTAGGACTCTCCCGAATTCCGATCATTTAAGGTCCTGATAACCTTTACAGTATGCATATGTCAGAAATCGTGTACCTCTAAGCTGACCGACGCCTGAGTCTTCTAGACCCCATAAAGGAGCTTCTGGTCATGGTGCATTGCTGCACACGTGCATGCAAATACGTGGGGCATAAGCGCGGTGCAGCCCTCTTTTTGTCAGTCTAACACAGCACCGTATATTTGTGTACCCAGACAAACTAACACGCACACACACACACATGTCTCAGATCCCTTCCTCTCTCTCTCCCTCTCTCTCTCACACACACACTCTTTAACTGCCGTCTGGTTACCTTTTGCCCATCAGTTCGATGGTGGCACTGGCACCGTGGGAGCCGGTTAAGGCGGGACGAGGGCGGGGGGGGGAGTGAGGGTCGATCGTGATCGTCAGATAGGCGCAATGGTACGTGCATGCACACGTCCAGCGACCCGACACTGGCCTTTTGAATCCAAACTGGCCCGGACGCCGCCTCTGCTCTGCGTCGTATTTAGGGCCCGTTTTTGACGCTGCCGTCATAATTGCTCCTGCCATCTCGTCCGCACTGCCGCCACCCTGCAGACGGCAGACGGGCATGCATACCCTGTCACTGTTCTGGCTCCTCGCCTTGCTTTGCCACCATTACGAAGTTTGCCTCGTGCGCGTATCTGCGTGCCCCTGGAAGCTTGTGTACCGCACGCTTTTTTCCCAACTTTCCCTCCCTCTCTTTCTCCTCTCTCTCTCTCTCCCTCTCTCTCTCTCCATTCCACTCGCCCATTACCGTCAACATCCTGTTTTTCGCCCGCCCCGCTATGAAAGCTGGCTTGGGGCTGGTCCTGTTTGATTGTGAACGTTTGGGAGAACTTAACGGGTTCTCGGAACAGGCGGACCAAAACGGGAGTCAGTCACACACATATATATATATGGATGAATAAATCATCATCCCCAGAGCTCGCCTTACCATCTTCTTCAATATATATATATATATATATATATATATATATATATATATAATTAGGAATAGGCGCACACCGATCTGTTGGCTTCAAGAAGCAAACAAGCTCCGTATGGGTGGCAAAGGTCACGAACAGGCAACCAATTACCAGGCCGAAGTCTGCCAAGTCATAATAGCAGCAAGGAGGGACGACAGAGAATGCGGGTAGATTGATACAGTACTGTTTCGGGCTTATTATGCCTTCATTCAGCCAATCATAACCCTGACCACCAGCAGCTGGGACCAGAAACACAAACATGCGCACAGACGCACAAGACCCGCAAGTGCAACAATTACGCTACTCTGATGATGGAAACGAGGAAGTTTCCGAAAGGTCAGTTCGAATACAATAAGGTCCATGGATTCGCCCTCTCTTCTTCTTCGTTTTCTTCGGGAGATGATGAACGCGATATAATGTCTGGACCTCGAATCTTTACGCATATCGATATATATATATATATATATCGATATCAAAGGATAGATCGAAAAAATCTGGAGGATAGACTGGTACATAACTGTTTCGGGCTTGCTTCCCCTCATTCAGCCAATAATAACCCTGACAACCAGCTACGACCGGAAACACAACCATGCCTGCACGGAGCTGGCGCAGCCGGTCCACCACTGGGGTCTACCATATGGGTCAAAAGCACTTAATCGAGCCGCAGGTGTTCCACACTTCGGGATTGGGTATATTTTGGCGACGACGGCTCATAGACTAGAAATGGCCATTCCAGTCATCCTTGTCTTTGCCAGTAATGCTATTCTTCCTAAATAAGGCGCCGCTGTGCGACTGCTGATCGGGCTCGAGAGGGAGAGAGCCTCAAGGCACAACGGGACGAGTGAGTTCCGTAAAACGGTAGGCGTGCGCCAATCTACCACTGAACGAATTAGTTATGTCGACAAAAATGAGAGCGTCTTGAGTGGCCACATCTGGTTTGGTTGCCACCGCTTTGTTTCTCTTCTTTTCTTCTCCGCAGAATTCCTCCCTCCTGCTTATCCTAGCCCTTCATTCCCTGCACTAACTTTTCTTTCGGAGTCAGTGTAGCGAGGACTGAATGCAATTTCTTCAATCAAAGCCTTTCTGAAGACTCAATGGTACTAATCCCCCTGCATCCCTAACTTTCTTTCTCGGTAGTGTTCAAAGTCCCCTTCTCGGCGACTCCGGTGGCCCCGCATCTACAGGGTAAACGACCTGGTGACAACCTGAGCGCCTATGCTTTGCACCCAGCCGCTGTTGGGCTCGGCTCCTCTCCCCTAGCAGCCACCGATCTTTCTGCTGCCTACCGCAAGGTTACAGCCTCCCTCGAACGACAGGATCAGGTACGCACCTCCTATACATTTAACTTCATTCTCTTTTGTACTTTTTGATTCTATGCAGGCCCTTGGGTCTCTAGACGCTATTATGCCCCCAAGTGACAAACATAAGTTGTCGTCTGCGCTCCATGCCCCTCGACATACATCGGGCGGAAGCTGTCATCGTTTTTAGACTGCACTGGAGTGGCAGCAGCCGACTTTCCGTCTCACTACTCATTCTGACGTTAAAGTTTGAATTGGAATAAAAATTATGTCTCCCTACAACATGAGGACGGCAGCTCTTCTGCGGAGTACCATTTCGCTCATGTGTGGTCCAAAAAAACAAAATTGATTGACACATGTCTCACAAGACCCCGGGTTAGTCGCTAGTCGTTCCCAGCCAATGGCATGATCTTTTGTTGACGTCTTAATGCGTAATTGAATTTACGGGCGTTGAAGAAGTTAACAGTTTTATCGGTTAAAGTACGCTCCCCTTGCCCGCTGCTCTTATTATTTTAATCCTTCGCAGGCCAGGGTGTACGGCTAAATTTTGATAGATTTTTATCAACGGAAACCGCCGACTATCAGACCGACCATGACATCGTGTGTTTTTTCCTGGCTGCCTGTGATCGCAGTAAGAAGCGTTTGGTTGCCACTTTTTCCTTCTTTATTCTTTTTTTCTATTAGACTCTCCTTCCCTTTCCCCTCTTTGCCTCTCTTTTCCCCTCTTCTTCTTCTTCTTCTTCTTCTTCTTCTTCTTCTTCTTTTTCTTCTTCTTCTTCTTCTTCTTCTTCTTCTTCTTCCTCCTCCTCCTCCTCCTTCTTCGGCTGATTTTTCTACAGAGTGGAGGAATGCAGTAAATATGATTTGGTTTTGGAACTGAACTTAGTCCCAGGCCACACGCGGACGACTAGACACCGATAAACGTGACTTTTGTCCAACGAAGAATCGAAATGCTATCGCGCCCTTCAACGATAGGCCGTCCGAAGTAATGCTTTACTACCGAAGGGATCTAGGCTGTTATGAGACCGTTAGGTGCTGACGTATAAGCCAGAAATTGCTGCTTTAATCCTCTTTCCAAATGCGATATGTTTGTCGTCACCAGTCTCCACTCTCCCTCCCTCCCTCCCTCCCTCCCTCCCTCCCTCCAGGAGGGACTCTCAAAATTTTGTCCATTTGGAGTTTGAGGAAGTTTTGATGATGGGACTGGATTATGCTCTCAGTCTGTGCTTTCAGAGTCTTGTTTTTGCAATTTTTCTTCTTCAAACGGTTGGATACCTGATTCTAGGGTTTCCAGGAGGTTTGCGACAGCGTCTCCGACTTTTGTATTGAGTCTCCTTTCTTCTTCCTCTTCTTCTTCTTCTTCTTCTTCTTCTTCTTCTTCTTCTTCCTCATCTTCCCTGCTTCGCTGCTTTTGTCCATTTGACTTGCCGTCGCCACTCTCGTTTTCGTACCGCCTACACCTTTTTGTATTATTCTTGTTTTCAGTCCTAATCTTCCTACTTTCTTTTGATGTTATCATCCTTTAGTGTTTTGACTTTTCAATGTTCCCTCCTCTCCCTCCTTTTTTCCTCACTGTCATTCTCTGTCATGCATCGGACTTGGCAGTCGTGGCAAACGTGAATAAGCATTTTATGCCGCGCCGATATCGATTTTTCCTGGACCACACACACACACACGTCTATATTCAAACTCGTGCTTGATGTTTCTGCCTCCACCGTCTGTTTTGACGGGCCGCCGCCTTTCATGTGGACGCGTACATGCCTGTTGGTGTGCGCACAAACACACAGGCGCGCGCAGGTGTTCTCGCACTGTTTTTCTCTTCGCGGTCCTCCTCCTCCTCCTCGCAATCGTCGTCGTCTTAGTTTGTTAGTGCAGCTCGAGTTCGTGCGTGTATGCGCATGACGGACGTCCAGTTACCAGAGCAATGCGCTTACTAATCTTCCAGCTCCACGATGGAAGCGGTCGGCGTCCGTCGAGAGGAGGCCGTGCTGCCGAGGCAGCAACAGCGGCCCTCTGTCAATGCTGCAATCTGATTGGTTGTTTCCGTGCGTCTGCGCTGCCGTCCGAAGCTCCCTATCATAGGCGTGAGCGAACGTACAGGACTCACGCCGCCGTCGCCGCCGTCATGAGGCAAAATATGATGGGAGAGAAGGGGCGATCTGCCGCTGCCGCCTTCTGCGTAGTCGCCATGGTCGCGACGCCCTTGTCGGCGGCGCCCCTCTTGTGCGTGTGTGTGTGTGTGCGTGAGCCCCTCCTCGCCCGTCCCTGTCCGCCCAGCATTCTCCTCAGTTTTTTTTTCTGCCGCGCTGTTGCTTTTGCCGTTTTCGCCACCATCGTCGCTCACGTCACCCCTCTCCCCCCCCCCACTCGACGCGGACAGGCGAGCGGTTCGACCGGCGATTCTTTCTTCTCTGGCGCTCCACCAATCGCACGATCGGAGGGCAGTGCCATGACCGGGTTTCTTCTATTCCCCGCTCTAGCTCATTCATTCATTGCTCTCCCTCTCTCTCCCGCGGTCCTTTTTGTTCGCCGTTTGCAGCGCACTGCTCAGAGAGTACTGTCATCAGACCCAAAAAGATGTAGGACTATTCGGCGCTTTTCTGCAGGGATAACTCGTTGCCGATATCACGAGAGCGCCTTGTGACTAGGCCAACCAGACTGAAGTTTTAGTAGTGCCATTTCCGCGGGCATTATGCCAGCACTATCCCGAGGCTTGTGATCTAGCCTTTTCTCCACCGTTCTAGAGGCCATGGTATACAGTTCTACCAACTTCATGGACGAATTTTGCGATGATGTCTTGAGATGTTGGAGCGTTCACGGTAATTACTAAGTTGGCAAACGACGCTCAGCAACTGCGTGATTGTGTCGAGCGACCCTCGATAGGTCTGGCAATTCATGCTGCGACACGGTTTAGTCATTACCTAAAATCCGACTATGCATTGTGGTGAGAATGCAAACTACTCCACCAAAACATCTTATTTCCCACGCGGAACACCTTTAGCCCATGGCAACGAAACTTTGCTTAAATGTCTACTGGCTTTGTATGTCGTACTGGAATAAATTAAGAGGGTGAGGGGAGGAGAGAGACAAAGCTATCCTAAGTTCGGGTCTCGATCTTCAGCCCAGCTATATTTTGCAGGGTGAGGTTCTTTCCCTTCACGCAAACCCCGATACGTTTTCCCGAGCTGATTATAATCCGTGCTGAAATGTCTGAAACGCCGGCTTCGATTGGCCACACCTCGCTTGCGCTGGCATCCATTAGATCAGTCAACTCACAGAAGTGTCCTTGTCATGCTATCTGGGCGAGTCTGGTGTAGTTTGTAAGGGCGGCGGATCCAGACCAGCTGTCTCGAATTGAAACGAGCGCGCTAGAAGGAGAGGATGATCCGTTCGAAGTTTTCAGCGAAGCGAAGAGGCGAGTTCCATGAAGTAGTCGCGAGGACGGAGACACGCCTGACGTTTCGGACTCTTCCTCGAATCCATCATCAAGCGTGAACCTCCCACGGACCACCCCAGGATGACAGGC
>CACRXP010000065.1:188002-215106 GCA_902702965.1 Spirometra erinaceieuropaei
ACTCGACTGAGTGCTCTGGTACGGAGTCTGTCCTTGCGCGTAGGGCTTTTTTATTCCTGGGCCGGCTGGGACGCACGGCCTTCGACATCCTACTTTCTGCTGGCAAAAAAGGCAGAACTGGCTTTGTGAAAAAGACCAAAGTTATGCGATAACCTGCGGGCTGAAGCTTCGAAGCAGAGTGCGGGAGTAAACGACGGGCATCTAAAAGCAAATTTACTGTTTGCCGGAAAAAGGTAAACGCCACGCCCATAGCGTAAGGACCGCTGGGATCTGAATGTGCACCTCAGTTCTTCCCAGTCCTGAGTAGGATAATGGCTAGCCGATGATGGCCCCCGGGCAAGAAAGGATAATTTCAGTCTCCGATACAAGCAAAGATGCGAGTTCCAGGAACTAGTTGATCAGAAGAAGAAGAAGAAGCAATCGTTGGAACAAGGGCGAATAAAGCCCTTGTTCCAGCGATCGCGTCTTCTTCTTCTGATCAATTTCAGTCTCCCTCAGCTGTTAATTCCAGAAAGAACGGTTCCCCTTCCCTCACAAGATGACAAAATTGCTCACTAAAGAAGTGCTCGTCAAAGTCCACGGCAAGACAATGACGGCGCCCGTTTTTAGGGGGGAGAGGCCCCTGTCCTCCTGGACAACGGTGGACGATGCAACAAGAAGTGTTGTCTCAGTTCTCTAAAATGAAAGCCCAGTCCCGGCAGATTTGCGATAAACACGGACACATGGGCGCTCTAATGGCCAAGAGAGCAGAATACTGGCAGGCAAATTAACGGAAGGAACGCGACTGGCGTCCGAGGGGGATAAAAATAGCTGACTGGCCAGCTCTTCTGCCTAGGGCTGGCAGACTGTGTTCTGCTTGTTTTGGGCCGGACCTCAGTACGTCACTGGCGCTAAAATGACAGACACCGAGGATTGTTTCATTTGCCAGGAATAGGTCGACTGTTTTCGCACAGCTAACTCTGTGCGTGTAAGCTGAAACTAACAAGGCAGAACGAGCCCAAGTCGAATACAGGTTCAGAACATTCACAGCCCAAAGAAATCGGTGTTTTTCCACTGGTGCGCCTTTTTGACCTTTGCTGAAGGCAGCAGCCATACTTCGATTACTTTTTGTGCAGGTACACGACCTGTTATTTTGGTATCTGCCGAAAGGTGTGGAAAACTGTCTTCATCTTCATAATTTATTGGATAATTGTACTTGGGTCGAATCTTGGCATTTCTGTGCGGCTGTTTTTGAAAGTTGATCAAAGGATAAAGCGTTATTTTTTAGTGCTAGCCTCATTGTTCGCACTGCTGGAGTATGCTACTCACCATAACATCGCACGCTCTTTTAGAGGGTCTCTGGGCAGTTTAACTTCTCACATCGCTCTCAGTCTGTTCATTGAGACTCAGTTTAGTTCAGTATACATGAGGGTAATACCTAGCGCGCTGCAAACAGGTAATCCTTTTACTCATTTGGAAGATTAACTAATTGCCTACGAGTGTCCTGCACCTTCGTATGTTTGGAGGAAAGCGATCTTTGATTTAACACAATTCCACCGAAACCAGGCCGTCTCCACGGCAGCAAAAGATTTTTAAATAATATACAAATAAATTGTTTTATTGGACATCCACAGGGGTACTTTCATGGTAAATAAAAGTGCGTTTTCGAGTGAATTTTAAGGCCAGCAATCGAACACTGTGCAGTGCTCACTTTGTGTTTGCAAGAAAGGCAGTTTGCAATGAAAAACGATCGAAAAAAACTGTGGAAAAACCCTTAAATTTAGCTGAAAAGGACCAAGCAAGTGTGACTTGATTAATTTTTAATGGGCAAGAAAATGTAGCTCCTGGGAAAGCTAAAGTGCGTGTGGGATAGGACTGCCCTGAAGGTAAGAGTATACAGGGACTCAAATGGATCCTCGTGAAGGTGAAATTCCTAAACCGGGGTGAGGATCTTTGCTGCAGATGCGATCACAATATTTTCGGGGTGACAACAGAAGCAAGACAGGAGATCCGAGACAGGAGGAACCCTCCGCGATCGGCCACAGTACGCTTAAGATCCAAACGAGAAGGGGACGTCAAGGACTGCGAGAACCATCAAAGTGCGTGGAGATGCGACGAGTCTACTAGTAGGTTGCGAGAACAGAGGAATTCGCCGTGATCGTCACCAGATCGCTTGGGGTCAAAATGAGGAGATGACTTTAAGATCCGCGGAAATCATCGCAGCAGGGGGGGGGGAGTCACAGCAGTTGATTTACAGCCAATCAAACACAGGGAATTATAAAAATCTAAGTAAAAGTTTCCATTTGAATAAGTAAAGCATGTATTTTCTGCCACTGAACCCCAGAAGAACCATTTTCAAGGCGGTTAATAATGACTTTATGCTTTCCGAAATGGGTGCTTACTAATTCTCATTTGAATACAGATGATTTAGGCGATGGCCTAAGTTCTAGTGATAGATTGTCCCAAAAATTACTGAACAAACATCATTGGATTCGAGATCTACCATTGTCTCGTATCTTTGACGGTGAGCGTGTGATGCAGTTGTCGGGGTTTTTGAAGGTGGACCTGGTCAGAATATTTTATTCCTTTAGAAGTACCAAGCCGTTTAATGTTATTATCATATTTTAAGAACATTGAGACTTGTCTCTTCACTCCTTTCAAAGGATTAAAGAGATTTCTTTGTATCAATTGGTGCTACCTTAGCCATCTATTAGTCACACAGAGTTAAATATAGAAAACTGGTCTCATGATATTTCTTTTTTTACAAAAGCAATCTCCCCTGAGACCCCTTTATTTATTGACATCAAATGAGTTAAAGGGGACACCAAACTTTGTGAAGCCTTGAATGAAATGTCTCATTTCCCTTTCCAAAAGGAAGGCCACTAAATTGGGAGTTTGTACCATTACTGAACATGACCATACTTGGTTTTGTTATTGCCATTCTCATTCGCCCTTAAATTGCCTAGTTGAGGCCGAGGGCAGTGGGATTTTCGGCTAGATCGCAGTTGGTAGCCAGGCCCCGTATTACAGGTGGCTGGGGGGTTTGTTTAATGGGGCTATTTAGTGGGGCTCCATAATTACATCTGACCCATTTGGCTTCCGTTTTACGTTTGAGGTTAGGATTAGGGTACTGGTTACTGGTTTCCGATTTTCGGGTAAGGGTTATGTCTTCAGACTTAGGTTTTCGGTTTACGGTTAGGGTTTGAGCGTACGATTAGGGTTCAGTATTACGGTTAGGTTTTTCAGTTACAGCTATATCTAAGGGCTGCTGTTATGTTTACGATTTCGGTTAGGGTTAGGGTTGCGGTTAGGGTTAACGGTCAACGTCCAGGCTTGAGGTTGGGGTTAACGTTTAGGGTTAGCGTTAGGATTAGGGTTAGGGTCGCCGTCCGCTTCCCCATTCCTGGCTACCAACTGCGATCTAGCCGGATTTTCAATTAAGGAAGTTGAATTCTACCATGTCACCTAATTTCGGGACCTTCTCGTCGGCTGCATACGGCCGGTACGTAACTGCAAAACGATATTCGCGGTGTATGGCAACAGTCTGGAAAGCGCAAACATGATGAACTGACTAGCAGATTAAGTGAAGCATGCGGAGGAGCCTGATGAATGCGCGCGAGGCTCGAATTAATTCTCGGGCAGTGCGAGTCTGGTGACATGATCCAATCACTTACCAAAACTGTGTCCTTCCTCTCCGTACTGTTGGGGCCGCAAAGCAGTACATATGACACGTAGTTCTTGCACGCAAGAGGACTTGAAGTGCCAGCCTTGGATTTATGACATGACCAGTACCCAGTTGGTGCTTTGTCAGTGATTTACACCGTCCCCTACCCCAACGTCATCAGATCCATCCACACGACTAGGTTAGTAAAGTACTTTCACTGCCCAATTTGTTTGTGCACATCTTAGGCATCGTTTTATGGCGGCGCAATTGCCGTATGCAGCTGAGGGAGATGTCTTGAGATGTGTCGACCCCATTAAATTCCGCCTCATTTGGTACTTTCGCCCTGTTTAACTTGCTCCTGAGAAGTGACTGTTTCAAATTCCAAGTTGCTTTAGCTAGTTCGGAACTTGTGGGACACAGTAGATGAAACTCTAGGCGTAGATGTGGTATTAGTAGTGAGAATTGGGCAGGATAAGGGAGTTATTCCGTCCAGTGCGCTTTTACCTGGTAGGGCGTAAGGCACGTCAAACGTTAGCAGAACTTCGTAGATGCAGTCTGAAATGAGAAAAAAGGTAAGTTTAAGTAAGCTCAGACCCAAAAATTTTAGGCGCTTCATGCTCCTAATCTGATTTTAAAACATGAACGGGCTGGCCTTCCGCGAAGAAACATATCCGCCTCGGACAGTGTTATCTGAAAAATCAAAAGTTACACCCTCTTTTGGTCGACCCTTGATACTAATGCGGATTGAACCACTCAGTTACCGCTTCTATAAGTGATATCGTCACAACTGCAGATGAGGATTGTCGTTTAAAACCTAGCATACCGCTGTGTGCAAAGTACCTTATGACAACGCAGTATGTTTATCATTTTCGCAACGCTGCCTAAACAGTCTTTTTTTACTTAAAAACTTTGGCTAATCGTACATGAGTTTGGTGGTTTATTGTGGTTCCTCTTGAATACATGGATTGCCTGACGAATTTTCCGATGAAACTCAGTAGCTCGAAGCATTATCTTCTGTGTGTGGACTTTGATTTGTCTTCCTGAAGCCCCGGTCTCTGTTGTGGGTTTCGGTCCTGTCCTCTCATCACTGTCCATTGTATTTTGTGTTGCAGTTTTAGCGGGAAACTGCGATTACACTGTATGCTACTGACAAGTACCTCCACTGGTGAGACTTAGAGCGCCCTCCTTCCCCCCTGCAGTGCATGTACTGGCGGTCTGACTGGCGAAGTTTTGACACGACGATGTCCAACTGAGGTGAGAGCAGACACGGTGACTTGTGCGTAAACTAGTTCATAGTGGTTGTGGACTTGCACAGCGTCTACCGCACCCTCTCCTTCCCCCCGTGCTCGGCGTCGAAACATAGTCAAGGAGGCCGAAGGCGGGAGAGGGCGGAGATCCCTTGGTCCACAATACGCAATGATCAGGATTTAGATTCAAACAAAAAACAAGGGCGACGGCCGGCGTGGCCGGGAGCGTCCTTAGGCGTACGGTCCTACCCGGCTCGAATCTCACGGAGTGGAAGCCCCACAAAGGCCACATTAAGGAGGAACCGTTGAAACCTTACTCTTAAACCACCAGTACGCCACCCCACATAAACTCATCCTCTGGGCCGACTGCGAGGTCCAAGTTTACCGTCGTGATCGACTATATCCTCCGCGTGCTCTGAAGCAGGCTGACAGAAGTCACGGTGACTTTTGCGTGCATTGGCGTCTAGTAGTAGCAGAGTAGTGCTGCATCTACCGCCTTCTCTCCTCCTCCCCACGTCAGCCTAATGTCAAGATATGGTCAAGAAGACCGGACATAGAGAGGGCGTTGGTGGATGGCACGCCGAATGAACCCTCACCTGGGCGTACCACCACGCAAATGGGGTCACATTATGTAGGAGCCGTTGCTGCTTGACCCTCAGACCACCAGTCGTCCACTCCAAACGTCCACATCTTTTGGGCCGACTGCGAAGAGATCCAAGCTATCTCGTCAGTTGGCAGTCTTGCAAGTCAGTTCGGCAAGGGTAGAGGAGGACACAAGTCACTGGGCCACCATGTAAACGGCGTGTATACCCAACGGAGCGTAATAACTACCACTGGCAGGGACTCAGGTGCCAGGGGTTGCCAACGCACATCAGGCTGAGAGAGCTACGGTATTTGCAACACATATCGTGAACAGATGGGAATTCGCGCCACCGGCAGCAATGGAGAAGGGGACATTTTACACCTCAGATGACAACTAATCACCCACTTTTATTTTTGCATGGAATATACTGCATGATCGTGAACAACATCTTCAGTTTGCGCGTGTGCGTGTGTGTGTGCGAAGACTCCGATTCTTCACGGGTCAGTAAACTTCGTCAGACATCAGCCTTCATGTCACTGCTGGCAGATCCCACGTATTTTGTTTGGCCTATTTCAAGCGTCAACCCAAAAAGAGGTGTCTAGGTCGTTCCCCCCCTCCTCCTGCTACAGAGCTGGCTTGCTTGTGTGTACAGTGTAGACATTCGATTGAGTGTTCTGAACGTAGGTGAGCAGGCGAATTTTAACCTTCACTGGGAGGTGGGGTCATGCTGTGTATATTGACGCGCGTTTGCCCTAGGACCTCCCTGATGCCAGCAAATGCCCCCTTAAAACTTTCCTATGAGAAAATTAAGGTCGGTTACGAGAATACGGACCGTCTGTACTACAAATGACTTCACCCCGAATTCCAAGGGACTGGAGTGAGGATTAGTTTTAAGATCAGGATCGGTGTCAGGACTAGTGTCAATGATAGGCCTAGGATTAGAGTCATGGTTAAAGTTAGGAGGGTTAAGGTTAGCGTTAATGTTGGAACACGGGAGTAGGTACTCCCCAGAAATTTATTGCGGGACCGCCGTGTCATAGGTGCGCATTCCCGAGAACGCCTGCGGACTCCGATCAGGCCCCAAGTTGGCACAAGCATTTGCCGAAGTCTAAATGACTACTCAAATGATAGCTGTTTAAGGTAATCGCAGGCTAATTCGCAAACTGTGAATGGGTGGCCTCCCATCCAGTCCTCCTCTGTCACAGCAGTATTGCAATATGACGGGCAATGCAGGCAATCTAGACTCCGTCATTTGAAACAAAAAGGGTGCGTTGAATTGCTGTGCTCGGGGGGGAGGGGGTGGCGGAGATGTCGGCATCGAATGCAGGACACGCAGCACAGTCGTCCATCCAACCAGCCGTGCCGTTGTTGGAGGGGGAGGGGCACGAACTAACTGAGGTTTTAGGGGTTCAGTGAACTATAGTCCGCGCATTGTGGTCACGTTAGAGGTTTACGAGTCACACCATAGACCCTAGTCAAAAATCAGACAGCAAATCATGAGACCCAAAGACCAGTAACAGAACAATCAGCGGTGGCTATAACGATGCGAGGTATGTCGGTGAAACGGGCAGAGATTGCACGAGCACCAGCTCGCAATCAAACTGTTGCACGCCTACGGCCACACGCACAGTTTCGCCCTCGAGAATGCGAGAGCGATAAGTAGAGCCAATTATAAGATGGCCAGACTGATGCTAGGAAGTTGGTCCTCGACTGGCATGCTTAACCGACCCATAGACCTGCACCCTGTCTACCTGGCGCTACGCAGAGGGCTCGAGTCAGTTCGGGCAGCGCTTATGAGGAGGTCGAGCAAAGTCACGTGTGGCCGACAGACGAAGCCCCCGAAAAGGAGAAGAGGGATTGGTCAGAGTTCCCGTTACCAGCATTTAACAATATCAAACCGACGTGTCCACGAGACCGAAACCAACTCACACGAGCCGCAACGACTGATCAGACAGCTGGCCGATGAGGAGTGAACGCTGACTTGGCGAAAACCACGACGTTCGCAAGGGGGACAAAGGTCGCGCGATCTCGGAGGGGTCGAAGTTAGTCAGCAACAGACAGATAGATGATCGTTCGTGGGTCGAACACGGTTATAATATGAGGCGGGCGTCAAGACTGAATAGATCAAGGTCAGCAGGGACGGCCATCATACTGCTCTGATGGTCGAAACGAGACAATTTCCGAAACGTCCGTGAACTCGACCTCTCTCCTCCTTATTCTTTGGGAGGTGATGAGCACCATAAATTATCTGAACCTCGAGCCTCCAAGCATATAAATATATATAAAGCGAATAATTTCAGAGATTAATCGGTGCAGGACGTGGAGTTAATTCTCCGGTACATGACTTTTTAGCGTCAGACCCGAAATTATAAGGAACATTCAAGTCGAAGAAAATCAACTACTGTGGAATAACCACGTAGTGCCCATCCTACAAACAAGTGTCACACAGCGCAGAATATCTGCAAAACACGTGTCTGGGCTTTTAGTAAGTATCTATGTCGGGATTACGGTATAATACCTCTACAATTTAAATGCATATATAAATATATAAACCGTGGTGGACCAGCAACGCCAGATGTGTCTGTGTGCATGTTTGTGTTTCCGGTCCCAGCTGGTGATCAGGGTTATGATTGACTGAACAAAAGCAAACAAGCCCGAAACAGTTGTAGACCAACCTACCCCCATACTCTGTCGTCTCCCATCTGCTATCATAGCTTGGTCAACTTCGGCTTGGTAGGTGGCTGCCTGTTCGTGACCCCTATCACCCATACAAAGCTTGCTTGTTTCGAGAAGCCAATGGCTCGGGTGCACCCATTCTGGAGTGAATATATATATGTATAATCATAGCGTGTCATATTTAGGATGTGGAACCCCACGTTTACCTCTATAGGGCGTTGTTGATTCCCCTAACTGTGCACTCCTTCAGTAACATTTCCATAGAATAGTTTTTTTGGGAACGAAGCGAAAGCTTTTGAATTGTCCAGTTCAGCGGACTCTGCTTCTAATGGCGAGATAATAATCACTAAAATAAAACCACGGGTTGACGTATTTCGCTACCAACACTGGCTGATGTATCATCACTGTCTCCATACGTAAATACAGGGACCTTGCTTTGGTCTGTGTGACTGGACACGCGAATAGGTACTCAGATGACCTTGTGCTGAATTCTAGTGGAGTCGCCCATGATCATGTTCTACCCGTATTCCTTTTGCCTGTGTCGAAAACCTTTCCCCTATTGACATAGCTGCACAGAGGGGGGTCCGTGTTCCAGGACATTTCTTTTTCAGCAGTCAGGCCCTGATGAATATCCAGAAATTTCTGCATTTTCTACACGTACACATACAGCCCTTTTGCGATCGCTTCCCTATCTTGGACTTTATACTTTCCTATCTGACCCAGCACTGAGACAATACTATAGTATTGGTGGGCAGTTAGTTGACAGTTTTGGAGTGATGCGTCCCTGTGTACAAAGAATACGGAATGTTGTGGTTTAGTGTTCATTTGCTTGAACCTCTTTGCATGAGCAATCGTAGCGCTATCGCTTTGCATTGGACACTGTTCCAAAGTTGGTTCTAGTTATTCTGTTTGTAAGTGTAAGTGGGTGGGCCATATTCTGTCTCCCCCCAGCCTCTTCCCTCGCCTCCTTTTGCCTTCAAAACGCCTCTTCTCCCCCACCTTCCCATCAACCCCCTTCAGATTTCCGTAATCGTGCTAGCATTCGCGCAGTCGGCTTTCTAATTGAGGAAAAAAACACGTCGACAGGTGGGTGACGCCATGATGCTCCGTATATCTACCCAGTTCACCCGTAATACGCTTCGCTCTGAGCACGATGACGCACACATCTGCAAGCTGAGCCCATAGTCGGACCTCCGCGTACATCGTCCTGCATCCGAGTCTACACCCTAGCGCCCACCCAGGATTATCAATTGGCAGGAGGCAACGCAACAGCGCTGCCAGCCCTCATGACTAGAGAGTGTGAGGATGATTTGGTATTCGCCCCTCTCACAAGCTCACGCTGACGGAGGTACTAGGTAACACAGAGAGTGTGACGCAATTTGCAAACCAAAGCCCCTTTCTGCCCCACTTCACGGCCTCCATTCAGCGGCGGCCGCGGCCGCCGCCGCCGCTGCTGTTGCAACACCGACCGCCACCCCCCCCCCGCCTGGTCTCACCTCGCAGCCCGGATGTTGCATAAGGTTTGCATAAATTACCACCCCAGACTGTCACTGAAAAAAGGCCGACTGCAAGCACACGTCCTTCTCCTCCTCCCTCCGCTCCCTTCTTCTTATTCCTCTTCCTCTCATCGTCGTACCGAGAGAAGGCGTTGCTGCCGCCCCACCGGGATAACACAAACACACACACACACACACACACACACAGAGAAACACGACGCTCCCGCTCCGTTGCACTTTACCGCCCGCCACGACGAACTTCCTTTGGGTCAGTTGTGGTGCTGGGTTCTGTCGTCGCCGTACCAGATTCGATCGTGCATGAGTGCCTGGGCTGCTGCATTCGCATTGCAATGAGTGTCTGCTCAATGACGAAAACCATGGAGTGTAATTCTAACTGAAAGACCCCTTTAGGTGCTCGATGCGCACATCTCTGAAAAGGGGGCACGCTGTGCTTCATCCTGTCTGTGCGTAAAGTGAAGTGATCCGGCCTTGCGTGCTACCTCCTCCTCCTCCTCCTCCTCCTCCTCCTCCTCCCTTTTATTCACACGAATTTCCCCGACCTTTCTTGTTTTTAAAATTTGCCGCCAACATGAAGCGTTAAAAACTTTGGTGGCCTCTAAATGCAGGTTGCTTCTTTTGGCATATTTATTTATCGCTGAATAGAAGCCAACAGTCACTCCTACCTATCAACAAATCTATGTCCGATCCCAATCCATCATGCGTAACCCTTTCCTTAGGCGTTCTATATTTTGTAAATTCAGCTGGAGTTTGGGAGGAAAGCTACCGCCAAACAGACGCTTCTGGTCTGGTGTTAAAAGGGTCAAAAGGTACGGGCACATGACTGACTGTCATAATCTAAGCGCAGCATAAAAGACCAGCACGCTTAAGTAGAGGGCGGGGACTAGGTTGGCATGAAACCCAATTCCGCCGAGACGAGGCGCAGGAGTTCGCTGAAACCGTCTGCCCCATATGTCCACTGAAGGAGACAATTTTTCCAGTCAGGGCAGATTTGAAAGCTCACGAAACTTGTCACCGATCTGGGGAATGAAAAAAGTGCGCGCGCGCGTGTACATTCGCACACAGCCATTTATCTCCTGTTGTGTACCATAAAATTTAGCGTCTCTCTCTTTCTCCCTTTTTGTGCATGCGTGCTCGTTCGGTCTTCGGTAGCCAGCCTTAGTTTTGCTTTGCGGATGTGAGCCCTTTTTGCCTTCAGCAGACGAGGCACACGCTTGCGGACAACAAATCGTCGCAGCGGAATGCCGTAGGATTTAATGAAAGGAACTACATCGTCTAGATTGGCCCCGGTTTCCGGGAGTTGAATCCAGGAAGAGGAAGAGAGGCTAAAATTTGGGGAAACTTTAGGAAGATCTGGACTCTGCCCGAATTGCACCTAGGAGGGGATGAAGTCGGCTATCGCAGCTGACCGTCCTGGCTGTGAGGTTTCAGTGGTGCTGGGGGTCAGCTGGCGAAGCTGGGATTGCTGGGCACGACAGTCTTTCTGACAGTCTTCTTTTCCGCCACGATCAAGGCCCATTATCACTCCACCACTGCGCGAGTCCTGGTCCGCAATAATCTTTCCCAGCCGTTCAGTTTTCGGTCTGGCGTTTGACAGGGTTATATCCTGTCGCCCATTCTCTTCAACTACGCTATTGGCTGGATTCTCGGGAAGGCCCTACACGAAGGTGACGGTGTTGGATTTGCACCCGGACACCGACTGACTGATCTCGACTACGCCGATTATACTGCCTCACTTGCTTTAAGTTTTGTTGATCTGCAGTCTATGGTGTCACGGGTGAATGAGGTTGCTAACTCGGTCGGTTTATCCATAAACTTTGGGAAGAATAAAGTGTTTCAGGTTGCATCCCTGACCAGGAGATGGCACCTCTCGGAATTGATGGCTGTAAACTTGAAGAAGAAGACAGTTCTAAAAACCTCGGCGCAAGGCTTTTGCCGAATTAGCAAAGAAAGGATGACATTGTCTCCCGAATTGATGCTGCCCGAGGGGTCTTCCCAAGCCTTAGAAAGTACCTATGGATCCGACGCGACCTCTCCATCGCCACTAAGATTCGCATGTACCGTGCATCTGTCTGGTCTGTTCTTCTTTATGGTTGTGAATACTTGGCTGTGCGCTTGGAGGACGAGCGAAAACTGGAGGAATTTAACCAATACTTCTTGAGGACCATGATTCGAGTGAAGTACACCGACTTCGTCTCAAATGCGACAGTCCGCGCTCGCTGCGACAACATCTGAAGGATAACCCAGACCATCCAAGAAAGACGACTGAAGTGGTTTGGGCATGTTCTTCGTCGTCCACCTCAGGAGCTCAGTGCTACTGCTCTCGATCTGGCACCGTTACCCCGACTGGGCCTCAGGTGTCCAACAACGATGTTTTGCGCATTAGCGTTAAGGGCTTGAAGCTGCTTGCGGAGTTCCTCGCCCTCGTGTCCATCTCCCTGTTGCGGTGGTTAACGAAGTGGAAACGACCCGATGGCGGAACACGCGCTCACCAATGGAGAGCCGCTGGTCGACGTTGATCGTGTTCCTCGGCATGAGTTTCGCGGTGTCAGTCAAGGTGACAATCAAGGCAGCGCTGGATCTCGAAAGCGTGTTGAAAGTGGAGAGGTGTTGAAGCGTAGTGCTGGCACCGCTGGTCTGCGTCTCTCCAACGCTGCGTTCTTGTGACATTCTTTATCTAGCACATTTGATCGATTCGGAGACGTTTACCGAAGATCGTCATGGCGCCCTTGTGGCGTTGTTTTTGTCTTCTCATCCGCGAGCGTTCGCGAAATCATACTCATAGCGTGGCTGCTCTACCAAACAAAGATCTTTTAGAACATCGCGTTAATGGTACTTATGCGGATGGATTCCAGAATATGAATATCCGTGAACCGCCTTTGTCATTCAACTTTAAAAGTCCTCTAGCTCAGCTGCGGTGGAACCTGTTTAAGTTCCTCTCACACAAAATATAAATATATATATGTGCGGATATAAGTGAAACTGCTGACCCCAGGTGTAGAAATGGAAGAAGGAGATAAGGCGTTCTCTGGGGAGGAAGATTTAATCGTCTGACGTTTCATACTCGTACTCGAGCACATCATCGATGATGTCGTCGGACGTACAGCAGAGCAGCAAGGCAGTTAACCCTTCAATCTTACCTAAAAACCAAAGACTGTCTTAATTTTGCGTTAATCTTTGATTTTTCGCATCCTCCTCCGTACGCGACACCCAAATCGATGTGTCGATTGATAAGTGCTCAATTCCAGAGCATGGCCTCGAGGAATTCTTTGCTTTATTGAAAGGGCAGAGGGCAACAGTATGTGTTTCGTCCAAAGCAAAGTTGTGCTCGTCATCCAGGGTAGTCATGGTTGCATGGGACAGACAATCTCGCCTGCCTACCGTCTACCACTGTTAGTAAATGCAGTCCAGACAATGCCTTATATTCTGAATATGACTTCTGTTTCAAGACAGATAACTCTTTTTAAATATAGGCGTGCTAGCTCGGTGCGTAAAGCAGTCGTCGGTTTGTAAATTACTTGTGTTTGCTATTTCATTGGCTATCTTCCGACTAAATCTGAATCGTGTTCTATGTAAGAAGTAGTGTATTCGGTTGCTGGTATTGGCTACTGACTAAACTCATACTTTTATTTTTATTTTGACATACGGATTCTAGAAAATAGTAACATTAGAAAGGTGAAGTTCTTTGCTGTTTCCCGAAGAACTTCACCTTTCTAAATAGTAACATATATATATATATAACTATGGAAGGGGGCGCTCACAGACAGCGTTACGGCACAAACGCTCCATTGTGTTTTCAAACTCAATATAGAGTCCTTTTAGACAGTCGTCTAGCAACAAACAAAATGGAGACCCACCCGTATCCTGATCCATCAGCGTCATACTATTATATATAAATATGGTGAACAACCCCTCCCATGAAGTATTATGAGATCTGCCAGAAAATCTGGATGCTGTAGAAGGCGTCCATACGTCCCCTCAAATTTTTACAACGTTAAATGAACGACCGTCCTTCGATAGAAGGAATCGTTTTATTTGTAAATTATGATCTGCATGCTGAGAAATACTTTTTGAAAAAATTTAGATATTTAAAAAACGTCTTAGTTAAGAGTCCCTTAAGTAATGTTAAGAGTAGCAGTGAATAACTTAACCAGGCCTATTAAGAAAATATAAACAAGAACCGAGTAATACATCGGAACATTTTCTGGCCCCCCTTCTGTTGTAACGGTCAGATTGTTTATGGCGGCGTGGAGTGTGTTAATAATCAAGCACAAGGTCACGCTTTTCTCACATTAAGTGCTTCTTCCCTGTTTTGTGTCACTTTTCGCTGATAGGCACAAAAATATTTTCAATGGCGTTAAGGTCAGCGCTATTGACAGAAATAAAAATTGAGAGATCGTCTGTTGTCCACAAAATAAATTGTCGTCTTAGGAGATATCGGTATAATATCGCTCTTGAGCATCGAACGACGGTGCTATCCTACAAAATCATGGTGTCCATCAGATGTCCGCGAGGGCTGTCATAATCGACTTCGCGGTTGGTCTTGCCAGGTGTCGATTGCATGATTGGTCGCTCTGCGAGTGCGGTAGCCATCCAAACTGTGGAGTCTGAACAATCCTTGTAGGCTGCGCCTGGCGCAGTGCGTTTTTTGCGAAGCCCCGACGACCACCAGAGCCGCCTTCTTAGGCTTGTTTAAAGCAAGGTCTTCTAGAATGAAGGTCAGTGGTACACGTGGTTTTCTACTTAAAAACGACTTTACCACGGCCTTTTGCGGACGAAGTTCAAAGCTCTTCACCACTTTCCTAATCATGCTCCGAGAGAATATTGGCAAACGCTCTCTGTGCATATAATGATGCTTTTTATAGCGTCTAGTGGATATCACCGTTGTCTCGTCTTCTTGTGCCTATTTCTAGGTGCAGCTCCATCTTTGGTAGTTCGTCGCAGGGCGATCTAATTGGCATTGAAAATTCTTGTTTACTAACTGATGCGACACCCCTGCTGCTACTGCTGCCTTTCGTACGCTTTCGAAATCGACTTCAAGCAAAACTTTTCCGACATCTTAATCACCCAACATGATAGAGAGGAGCGGCGGCATGTTGCAAGAAATTTTATGTTTGTTTACGCCGCAAACTACTGCCTGCTGATTCCGTCACCGCATTAATTGATATAAATCAGGATTTTCAAGACCAAAAACGGTCCTGGGGTTTTGAAAAGAATGTGGCTTTCCTGCTTGGCCACACCTTATCTTTTCGGACAAAAAATTCAGTTTTTCCGTTGTGGAAAGCAACTTCTCCATCCGAATTAAAACTCATGCGTCACAGTATAATGTTAAAAGGCATGTTGTCTGTAATTTTCAGCATCATAGGAAAGTACTTAGATGTAAGACAAACGCATGTTTCTACCCGAAATGTTCTGTTCTTGCTGAGTGAAGTGACTTTGGTAGGGAAAAATAGCAACACACGCACTCCCTTACTACCAATCTCATTTTGCTCACAATAGTTTGTAGATTGGGTCAGCTAAAATGCATATATATACCATAGGTACTCTTGGTAGATTTGAAAAACTCGGCGACCTCGATGGGATTCGAACCCATGGCTGCCGGGGGAGGCTTTAGTGCAGCCAGCACCCTAACTACCCGGGCTTCGCGGCCTTTGCCAGGAGCCCTGGATCTTGTCACAATTGGGTCAGACGAATATATATATAGGCAGAATAAAATTGCCGACAAAGACAGGGGATACTGGGATGGCCATTTCTGGCTTATTATCCGTGTTCCCAGGTATTTCACACTTCGGGGTTGGGTATGGCTGGCTGACGACGGCTGACAAGCCAGAAATGGTCATTCCAGCAATGTTATTCTGCCTATAGTACGCGCCACTGTACGGCCGCTGGATGGGCACGAGGAAGAGCCCCAAGGCACAACGGGACGAGTGAGTTCCGTAACACGATCAGTGAGCGCCCTCCTACCATTATATATAGTTCGTACCATTATATACACGTATGGTAGAGGGGCGCCCACCGATCGGTTCTACGGAAGTATATACATATATACGACACAAGCACTTCATATACACGGCAGTTCAGGGAGCATACAGGCACGCCAGAAACTAAATGATTATATATTCATAAGCAAACCAAATAACCATTTCGCTTGCCCTAAATTTTCTAGGTCTCTACGGGATGGGCACCTACCCACAGCCAATGTCGGCAGCAGCTCATTTCGGCGCAATGTCAGCCTACGCACCTCACTTTGCGTCCGCAGTAACCGCGGGCGCGGAGCGCCAGTTGGCAGCGGCCGCCGCAGCCGCAGTCTGGGGTAGCTTCTACCCACGCTCGCCTTCTTTCAGCGGCAGCGGCAGTGGCAACGGCAGCGGCATGGACACATCGCCGGCGGCGGCAGCCGCAGCAGCAGCCGCGGTCTCTCTCTTCTCCCAGCCGCCCTCCTCCAGTGAGTCCGCCGGCGCCTCCAACAGCATCACCAGCACCGGCAGCAATAACAACAGTGCAAGCAGCGGCAGCAGCAGCAGCAACAACAACAATCCCTGCACACCCACCTCTCAACATTCCAGCTGGCTGTCTAGTCCCCTGGCTGCCGCAGCGACAGCCTCGCCACCGTTCAAGTAAGTTCGGCTACCCGAGGCATGATGGAAAACCCCTCTGTCCCGTCCTGCATTCAGGACAGATTAGGGCATAAAAAGTCACATATGAACTTGTATATTCATAATCACGACCGATGAGCTACAATTCAACCGGCCGGCGTCCATCTTTCAGACCTTTCCGACATGTTGCGGTAGGACTCGCTGGTGGCAGCAAATAAGTGATCAATGGGTATTTCAGCGCCAATAGAACGGTAAAATAAGATGTTCTTCGGATATGAATCGATATATATATATATATATACAGTGGTGGACCAGCTGCGCCAGGTGCGTCTGTGCGCATGTTTGTGTTTCCGGTACCAGCTGGTGGTCAGGGTTATGGTTGGCTGAATGAAGGCAAACAAGCCCGAAACAGTGCCGTATCAATCTACCCCCCAGACTCTGTCGTCTCTCCTCTGCTATCATAGCTTGGCCGACTTCGGCCTGGTAGGTGGTTGCCTGTTCGTGACCCCTATCGCCCATACGAAGCTTGTTTTCTTCGGGAAGCCAATGGATCGGTGTGCGCCCATTCCTGAGTGAATAAATACCCGATCTGCAGCGACAGAGAATGGCAGGTGGCGAGGTACTGATGAACTTCGGTTCGATGAATTGCTTATGACCCATCTGGTAGACCCCAGTGGTGGACCAGCTGCGCCAGCTGCGTCTGTGCGCATGTTTGTGTTTCCGGTACCAGCTGGTGGTCAGGGTTATGATTGGCTGAATGAAGGCAAACAAGCCCGAAACAATGCTGTATCAATCTACCCCCCAGACTCTGTTGTCTCCCCTCTGAAATATATATACATATATGAATTTGAAAACAGGCATCCCAAGAATCATAATTGGAAAGAAATAAGCTCTTTAGGAAAGATAAACAAGTTTTATTGTAAGTTTTCGATCTTGGTTCCCCAAGTCGTCTTCAGACGTGAAGTAAGTGTGCAAAACAGTTAACATTTAAACATGCCGAAAAAATCGATTTTGCCTTGTCACTCCTGCTGGTGTAATGTTCTGATTGGCTAACGCCTTTTCCACTTTTCCTTGAGGCTGTTATACACCGTATCCAATTCTACGTGTCGATTGATGCATGCGCTATCAGAATGGATGGCCTCTAAAAATTCACGGCCCTTTTTGGATGAGCAGACACCTACAATGCGAGTCCTGTCCCAGGCGAATATGTGTCCCGTTTCCAACGTATATATATATAATGGTAGGGGACGCTCCCCCCCATTATCTTCCCGCACCCTAGGAAGACGATCTAGTCGTCCTTGTCTTTTTGACTTCATCGTCTAAGTCTGAGACGAGCCGTAGTGATTACGTTCCTTCCGGACAGACTGTTCAGGGAAACGATCACAACCGACAATTCGTGGGGTCTTCGTGATGACTAGCTGACCAGAGGTTCCTTCATGGGCCTTCGGGGTCTGGAGTTGACATTTAACCGACCGGGGACGCCAAGTTGGCCAGAAATAGTCAGTTCAGTCTCCTTCGTCCTTGTCGGCACAATCAAGACGCGTTAAAAGGAAAGAATGAATGTGCAGGGTGGCTCGTCTGTCAGTTATCCTTGCTTCAACATTCTACCCTGCAAGCAAAAATTGTGCAGAATGTTCTATCACTATCCTATTTGGCCGGCCCTGCTCCCATTTGTTTTTTCGTTTCCACCAGCTTTATTTTTTGTCGCCATCTGATTGGTGCAACGCAAAATCAGCGGCTTACCTGTGTGGTAAAACATCACATCGGAGCCTGATGGTGGAAAATGCGTGAGCTAACTCATGAAATTTGATGGCAGAGACTGATATGAGGATTTTCGGACGCCTTAAACGCTAAACATTCTGCTTGCTCGTTCACCCCCTTTAAATAAATGTCCTTTTCTTATGCAGAAAATGTTTCTGAGCAATTTTACCAAGGAAAATATTCATAAATTTGGATAAAATATAGGTTACGATATATTCAGGCAATTTCCTACGCTAATACTTGTCCTAAGCTTCGGTTGCGAATCTGAGAGTGTTTCCCTTTCAGAGGAGAGTAACTTAATCTCGAGAGTTCTACGAAACAGACTTTGTGACACTCGAAAGTTGATTTCTTGTTATGTGGTAACCGTGAGAATAGTTTGCCAACAGTGGTTATTTTAGAAAATCAAGCGTTTCATCGGTTTTTAAAAATCAGATTGGCAAATCTCTGCGATTTTGTGCCCGAAAATGCTGTAATAGCACTCACAGGAAATCTTTGTTTTAATGGGCCGAAATCGTTTTGCCATTTAAAAATTCCATGAGTTAACACCAAAATGACTATTATCGAATAGTCATTTTCATTTTCGAACATACGAAGCATTACTGTTCGTACAGCCTAGTTTCCGTATATAGGTAATTTAGAGAAGGAACTAGCAAAACGTTGACGGTTTCAGCAAAATATCAATGCCTATATGGCCACGCTGGTGCATACATAGCCTAAAAGTGAGGAAAGATAGCAAAAACGCCGTAATATAAAGAGGAATGGATGTCCCTCTGTTTTCGTTAAAAAATATCAGTATTTTTTAGCAATGTTAAAGAATCAGTCAAAAGTGTCAAACGTTTTCTTGGTTTCACCGCGTGACAATGTAAGGTTCACGGTCATCCGTCAAGGGATTGCAGCATCAAAGCACACTCTAAAAAGGCAGCTCACTAGGGAAAGTTTGCCAACTGATTGAAAACATTTCCATTGTTGACTTTTTGTTGAAACTCATTTTATTCGACAATGAGGTTCCATGTTCGGATGAGTTTTCGCATGTGATTCAAGCGACAAACTACGTGAAAATATGCCTCTAAATGCTCCCTACTTCGGCAAATGCCTTTAAGAAGTATCTTATTTTGAAGGTTTTAACAAACGCATAATAAAGAGTCTGTCTTTATGGGCAAACGGATGAAAGCACAGAAATTCACAAAGTATTCAATGATGTTTCAAGGTCCATCTGAAACTCGGCGTATTCCAGAACAAAGGAAAAGTGAAAATTAATTTCAAGGGAGGGGTAGTTCGCCTTACATACACGTAACAGTATGTTTACGACTACACCTGCCAAGTCTGTTTAAATTTGTCAGTCACCGACAGCGTGTGACCTTATGCAAAAATTTTATCCCTACGACGTCCCTGTCGGCGAAATCAAGTAAAATTCTGTTTGCCTTGGTGAATCACATCTCAAAAAATACAATGAATTCTCGGATGACCGTTTTGGAGTTTTTACTTAGAATGTAGGCGTAAGTTTCTACCGAATGAGCAAAAGGATGAATATTTTTATGTCTGTTTTCCATGAAATATAATTGGACTTTTAGGGGCATCGAAAATCAATGAGAAACATGCATGCTACATAAGTAGCCATTTTTTACAGAGTGTCGTTTTTGTACGCAGCCGCCGGCATCCGGAGGTAACGGAAGTATTATAGAATTATGTTGCAGGCTGACTAGTTTTACAACCCTACTTAATAAATCTTTTAGAAACGAAAACGCAATTGGGAATTTCGGTTGACATTTCATGAGTAAGCCCATCTACTGTACAAGAATCCAGGACCGCTGAAAATGGTTGTTCTAACTAAGTACTGATTTCCCATACTTGCGCGCCAATCGACAATTTTTCTGTTCGAAAGCAAAGTAAAGGAGTTTAGTCGATTTTGCGCTGGTTTCGATGCACACAGTAATTGCGAGTTTGGAGGGCTCCTCATCAAATATTTCTCAATTCTGACAGGAAAGTCAATTTCCTAGTAAGGCAAAAAATTGACCTTAAATACGGTTCGGGGTTGTGGTCATTCAAGTACTCAGATCGATTTGTTCCATTGATAAATGAGTTCTGATACGCGATGATGGTGATGGCGGCGGCGGCGAAGGCGAGGATGATGGCTGTAATTGTGTTTGTGAGGAGGAAGAGGAGGAGGATGATCGCCACCGCGGTCAACTGCGCATCTATGCCCAGGCCTTCGAAGGCCAAAATGCGGACAAATTGGATATGGACCAACGTACTTTGAGCGTCACTCACAATCATCTCCACCACACCCGAATTTAAAGCTTACATTTTGACGGCAACGATGCTTCATTCTACTAATCACTGGCGACGTGGTTATATAGCACATTTTAGTTTCTGTCGGCATCCAGAAGGACAGAAGAAATGCCTTGAAGAACCCGAGCGTTTACGAATCTTAAGATCTCTTCATAATTGGGCGCCTTTTTGCTAGCATTCGAACGGGAATGAAACTGAAACTGCCAAACAGCGGCGGAGACTGCAACAGACAAAACGGATGACAATTAAGTCAACTAAAGGGAACCAGCAACGGCTAAAACCTTGGTCTCGCACAAACAACAACACAAGTCTCAAAAGAAACGAAGACGGAAAACCCATCTTTTTACTTTTAACATCAACGAGACAACGGTTTGAGCAACGCCCATGGATGTTGTGTACGCGATCAACCAAAGGTGGGAGGCCGAATTTAACTAAAAGATACCTTGGAAGTTAGGACATTTTGTTAAAACAAGTAACTGAGGACATCACCCGGCCATCGGTCTTTTCCTGATTGCTGAACTCTCGAACCCACGTCCACTGCCCTATCCTATGGCTCCCGCAGTTACATTTCTCAGCTATCTGCCATATAAGTAGCGTTTCGATCGTTAACAGTACGAACTCTGTCCAAGGCCTGTTACATTTGCCTGAGTGAACATGACTACTGGATCCGCATTTGGTTCCACGTGGGAATCGCCGTTCTAGTCTGTTTTGGCTCAGTCTGCCCGCACTTACTGCCTCCTTCTTAAGCCTATATGCCTCACTTGTGCACAGACAGGTTTATTCAGCCGCCCGACAATTTACGTGTATTATTTATTGCTACTTACTATTAATAAGTAACAATAATTACTTTTACTTCTAGCCTGTTCTCGCACGTTCCGCAACGAGCAGCTGCCGCGGCCGCCGCTGCGCAGGTTCATTTCTTGTCGCGGTTAAAGGCAGCCGCGGCGGCCTCCTCCTCAGCTGCCTCTTCCTCGGCCTCCTCACCGCTACCCTTTGCGCCGGCCAGTCTATTCCAACTTTCCGTATCCACCGCGAACGGCTCACTTGCTGGAACCGACGAAGCCTCCCCCGCCGACCTGAGCTCTGTTTCCTTGTCTGGCCGGCTGAAAACCCCAGCAGACAGTCCCGCCGGTCTGGGCACCCACTCCTCCGCGCTCTCCTTACTGTCAGCACTTTCACCGACCTCCCCAGCCGCCGCCGTTGCTGCGGCTGCCGCATACTGGTAGGTCTTTGTTCATCCTGATAGCTAGGTCACCGTCTAGATAATAGGACTAATTGAGGGTCCGATTGTTTGCTCCCTGCCCTCTAGCCAAACCAAAAGCAACATGTTGCAGTCCTCACCCGGCCACTTTGCACATCATCTCTCGGGGACACCCCTGATTGTTGGCTCTGAATCCGCCAACTCGCCTCTCACCTACACCCAGCTGCAACCGGCCTCGACAAGCATTGCTTCTCACAAAGACCATTCCGTGCTTTCACCCGCCTCACGCGACGCCCTGTCTGTCGACACTTCTCGCAGTAGTGGCCTTGGCGGTGGCAGCACTAACGGTAGTGGTGGCGGTGGAGGCGGCGGCGGTAGTGGCTACACCGAGCGACAACCACGGTCCGCTCTCTTTGGAGAGACGATGTCCTCGCAAAATTCTCGCGCTTCCGACTGTGGCGCTGGTGTCGGCAGTTTGAAGAGGTCAGTGGCTTTGACGTCTATCATTCTTCACCATTCGTCTTACTTTGTTTTGTCACTTTTCCGAGTCCATGCCGCTGGACATCAGATGTTGGTTGTTCGAGCACACTAACCACGCTGATTTGTGAGCAGGTCCTCTTACGTGAGGAAGGAGAATGTGTCGGCTGCCCGGGTGTGGGACAGAGCGCGTTTGGTTTGAAACTCACGGAGCGTCTTTGCGCACATAATAGCTGTTTGGAACTGCTTCCATTTGACGCCCAATCCCCGTCTATGGCTGCAAAAAACTCTGCGCAGAGACCACACTCTGCCAACAATTCACTGGAAGGTTAAACCGGAAGGGCTCCATTGGAATTATGTAACCGTCTTAGACGATTCAGTAGCTATATTTAGGGATGTCATGTCAACCCCCTAACGCTCAAGGTAAATCAGGAATAAGACTAGATCAGAATCACTGGTTATTAGGAAAGGTAGAATGGTTGGTCTGGTCGTGCACTCTGAAGGATCTATTTGGCATAAGAAATCCAGGGTTCACCTGTTAATGCATTAGCGTCGACGAAGAACAATGACGTTCCACATCTGGCTTTGCCCCTCAGTTAGAGCGACAACCTAGGTTCCGCCGTTGGCGTAGAGGAATTAATGCGACAACAACATCAGATGGGGTCGATTTTACACGACCATCTCCTCTTACTGCGCAGTTTTTGCTGTTTTCAATCTGCTGAAATGCTAGCAGTGACTAACCACCTCAGGGTCGACTACAGGATGGAAAAGACTTCTAACGTTTTTGACTTTACAGTGAGTGACCGATCTCATGAAATGTTGGCTGAAATTCTGAACTGCGTTTTCGATTAGAAAAGATTACTTAGGCGCGGTTGTAATACTGATTATCTTGTGGCATAATCCTATAATTTTTCGGACTCGGCGGGTTGTTAGCTTTTTAATATGCTGCTTTTCAATCTCCTGTAGAAACCGTACTCGGTAAAAAATGACTACTTAAGTAGCATGCATTTTTCCCGTTTGACTTTTCATGGTATTGCAAATTCAAATATACCTTATAGAAACTATGAACAAACATATGCTTTCTTTCAGTCAATTAATAGAGAATCACGTCTTCTTTATATTTTATAATCAAGGATGGAGTATAATTAGGTTTTAAAAAAGTTTCTAATTATGAGATTTTTTAAGACCGCGCAATGTCCATTCACCTGGCCGTTTACCACCGCTCCTTATGAAATGTACAACATAGTCCGCATTCATTGCAACATGTTATGGACTCTATATGATATCTTTTTAAAGGCATAAAAGAGTACGTTATTTTCTTTACGCGGAACGCATGCACTTTGTAAGCTGAAATCACTAAGCGCTAATGCGACTAATGACGAGGCTCAAAATTATTCAGCAATCAGAAAACGTTTTTAAAACCGAATTATGCTGCTTACGTAGTCCGTTTTTACCGAGTACGGTTTCTACAGGAGATTGAAAAACAGTGTAGTCAGAAGCTGACATCCGACCGAGTCCGAAATATTGTAGGATTATGCCACAAGATAATCAGTATTACAACCGCGCCTAAATAATCCTTCCTAATCGAAAACGCATTTCAGAATTTCAGCCAACATTTCATGAGATCGGTCACTCATTGTATATTTGCGCAAAGTCTCAAACTTGCTGCTCCGATTAGACACCTGAAGTCCCATGTTGGGGGTGTTTCTCAGTGCTTTTTGTTTTTTGAAATTCTCTTCGACTTTTTCCGTAAGCGAGAGCCCTTAGTTTGCTTTCCATATGCACCCATCAATGACATAAATCACGACCTTTAGTGATGTTCCATGCATTGAAGAAAACCACCATCTGTTGCCATCCGGATGAATGTTCTTGAACACCCAGGCTTGGGGTACCCACTTTGTCGCTGCCCTGGACTTGTGTTTTTGTCTTAGACTTCTTGCCAACTACTCAACAAATAGTTCAGTAGCGGGTCTACGTTCGACTTTGCCCAGAAGTTTTTCTATTACTGTCAGTATCCTAAGCTTCCGCGCTTCCCCTTGCTTTCAACAGTGCAAACCGAAGTCAGAAATCCCGAAAACAACTGACTGACGCGAAGATTATGCGGATCTCCTCCGCAGGCGGAGGACAGTGTTCTCCTCCGGAATCCCCTGCAGGTCTCGCCTCCTCTATGGAGCAATCACCGCCTCTGTCTCCTGTTTCAGCCAAGGCCACTTCCCCCTCTAGCGTCTCGCCGAACAATTCGGCTCTTCAGTCACGAGCACTGGCCCAGTATCGCCGGGAGATCAACATGGAGAATTCAGCAGGCACAACCAAACGTGTGCACATTAAGAAACCCCTCAACGCTTTCATGCTGTTCATGAAGGAAATGCGTCCGAAAATCCAGGAAGAATGCACCCTTAAGGAGTCCGCGGCAATAAACCAGATTTTGGGCAAGAAATGGCATGAACTCTCGAAACCGGAGCAGTCAAAGTACTATGAAATGGCACGAAAGGAGAAAGAGATACACCGTCAGGTATGTAAAAGTGATATCGATATTTGTGCATAGTGTGTAGTAGTCTACACAGTTGGAGGGTCTAAGCTGTTTTTTTCCTTGTGTCGAAACGGGCACAGCAGTATCTCACAGCGTGCATTTTTGGCGGCATTGATTTGACACAACTTCTGCTAGGGGTGCCTGTGACACGCGTTAGACAGAGGCTTTTGCACCGCGACAGCCAATGCGTTCATCTCAAGATGGCCTGAACAACTCATTGGTCTGTGAGAATGGGGCATTGAATGAGATAGACACTGCGGAGCAATCCATCCTTATGGCAAACTGGCGCACTCTCCATCATTAGCATAGCCGACACAGGGTACGATGAAAATTCTGGCTGAGAAGTCTGCTAAATGGCATGGTAAATCAGTCCTTATCAGGTCTCAGGGTGGGACTGTAGTGGTACATTTTGAATGTGGCCTTTTTCAGCTGCACAGGATCGGATCCACCCTCTGGGAGAAGATTTTGCGTATGAAGTTGAGACGTACAGTGCTCTGTTTTGTCGACCACCGTGCCCACACCCACCTCCGGTCGTCTCGGAATAGGTTGGGCGCAGAAGGAAAGAGTGAGGCAGGCGTAAAGAAAGTCCACTTCATGCGCAAGTCACGGCCGCGTCAACCTCATTGGCTGTGGTGAAGTCCATCGTTTGCGGCGGCCTTTCTTCGGGCGATAAAAGGAGCACGCCAGTCCTGCAAATGTGCGCTGGCAACGGGCCCGAGCTGAATTATCACCAAGTTTTATATCATTGCGCTTGGGTGCCATGCATATTCCATGATCCCCCTGGCTTGGTGACTGTGACATTTGTTAATCTTTACTATTAACTAGAATTTAAGTAGGTAAAGTGTTTCAATTACATTTACAGCTGTTCCCCGGGTGGTCGGCCCGCGACAACTACGCCATTCACTCAAAACGAAAGAGGAAGCGAAAGTTGGCAGCAGCCGCAGCCGCCGCTGCTGCGGCCGCAGCAGTCAACTCCGTAAATCGACGCGGACCCGGCGGGGAGATTTACGACGGTTTAGACGGGCTGAATTCCTCGGGCAACTACTTCCAAAACTCCTCACTAAACTCGGTCGTGGCTGTGGCGGCAGCTGTTGATCTCGGTAATCCGAAAAAGTGCCGAGCCCGATTTGGCCTTGAACAGCAGAGTCGTTGGTGCAAACCCTGCAGGTACTCACTGTCTTCCCTTTGCCTACATAGTGAACACATTGAGCGCACTTTTTAATAAAATATACGAAAATTTAGGAACATTTCTCGTTTCGCTGTGGATTTAAGGTGAATACACGGTCGTTGAATGTACCTCTTTCTCGTTAGGACGTTATTCGAAACGCAAAAAACGACCATTAATATTTGACCCAGTTACCTTTATTTACTCATTTGGGTAAACAGGACTGGAAGTTGTATCAGGGTTTAGCTATCGGGTACATGTAAACCCTTTGGCTAAAAACGAAGACCACGGATTGAGGCAATTTCATATGGGCTAGTAAGGCGGAGTCTATATTAAAAAAGAATCCTGGTAAAGGAAACATTGTAACCCAGCTGGAGCCTAAAGAGACCTCAAGAGGGCACTTATTTTTGCCTTCGGAGGCTCCGACAAAGTATTATTGGCAGCCAAAGACAAGGCAGACTAGGATGGCTATTTCTGCCTTATAAGCCGTCGACACCCAGTCATACTCAAGCCCCGAGGTGTGGAACATCTGGGGCTCGATCCCGCGACTTGTTGGTTAGAATTCTAGCACCCCTAACCACTGGGCCACTGCTTATATTACACGCAGCTGTGCGGCTGCTGGTTGGGCCCGAGAGAGAGAGCCCTAAGGCACAACGGGACGAGTGTGTTCCGTAACACCATCGGTGAGCGTCCCTCTACCATTGTATAAACCCGATCGCAACCGACGGGACAACGAGCCCGTTTTTCAATGTTAAGAAGCGTTGGACTTCTAACTAACCGGTCGCGGGGTCGAGCTTCAGGTTTTTCACACTTTGGGGTTGGGTATGGCTTGCTGACGACGGTTCATATGCCAGAAATGGCCATTCCAGTCTCTCTCGTCTTTGTCGACAATACCATTCTGGCTATATTACGTGCCGCTGTGCGGCTGCTGGCTGGGCTCGAGAGCGAGGACCCCAAGACACAACAGGACGAGTGTGTTAAATAACACGATCGGCGAGCACCCCTCTACCAAAGTATTATTGTTTGATTCTTTTTGGGTTCTGTCATAACTACTCTGTCGTCACAGCCCATCCTAAAATGAAGGTCTCCTTCACCCTACGGAAAGGTATATTCTCCTGCCCATGGCATTCACTGCTACTGATGAACCATTAGAAGGAGATTACTGATAAAGACAAGGGCGACTGGAAGGGTTATTGCTGACTTGTCTCCCTTGTCTTTGTCGGCAATAACATTCTGCCTATATCATATGCCGATGTGCGACTGCTGGTTGGGATTTAGAGAGAGAGAGAGAGCCCGTAAGGCACAACGGGACGATTGACTTCCGTAAGAACGATCGATGGCCGTCCCTCCACCATATATATATATATATATATTATGACAGTGGGCGCTCGCCGATCAGGTTACGGAACATGCTCGTTCCGT
>CACRXP010000065.1:215167-237904 GCA_902702965.1 Spirometra erinaceieuropaei
GAGAATAATCAAGCGAATAATTTCAGAAATTAATCAGTGCAGGACTTGGAGTTAAATCTCCGGGACATGATATATAGATATATACGCAGATTGCTTTCGTCGGTAATAACATTTTGCACGTATATATATGTATATAAATTATATCTTGCAAGTAGTATTGGCATTTTGTGAAAGTGCAGACTTCCTGTCCATGCATTTTTGCATGCCTTCGTCTCTGAGTTTTTAATCCTTCCTGTCTAGGCGAAAGAAGAAGTGTGTGCGCTTTCTCACGGATGCAGAGTATGATGAGGCGGTGCAGTCAGGCAAGCTGCGCTCCGACCCCTCCTCGCCGTCCAATGGTGACAATGTTTGCCTTGGAACCGGCGGGACCAACATGAGTGTCTGCAGCAAGGAGGCTCAATGGACTGATTCGACTTTTGCCCAAGTACGGCAGCAGCAGCAGCAACAGCAACAGAGACAGCAGAAGCAGCATCTGATTAATACCAATGGGACTGCTTCCGCCCTCCTGCCAGGCCACTACGGGGCAGGCACCGCTGAACGCCAATCCCGTCTCTATGCCGGTTCCAGTGGCGGAGATTCCGAAATTATGGTCACCGAGGACTTCGGGGAGTACTCCACCACCAAACTCCGGACCGCCTACGCACAGGGCACTGACGCCGCTACCACAGCTTCCGTCAGTGGAGGTATCCATTCACTAGAGACGCCCCATCGCCGCGCCTCCCCCACCACCACTACTACGAGCAGCAGCAGCGGTGGAGCCTGGCATTCTGCGCTCTCCGATTTCACAAGCCAAAACCAACACCAACGACAGCAGACGGCACAATCGCAGCCTCCCCTATCACATTCTACAGTGAGCTTCTTGGAGACCTCTCTCGGACCGGACAAAGGCGCCTCTTCTATGCATTTTCCCGTCGCTTCCACTGCGGACTTCGCTGAACACTTGAAGTCCGTAAAGAGCGAACCTGCGGAGAACGTCGGTAACAAAGGCTTCTCTTCCTCAGCCTCCACTACCGCCTTCGAGGCGTCTTCTCCGTGCGGACAGTCTTCGCGATGTAGCAGCAGCAGCAACAGCAGTGGCGATAGTTGCAGGAGCAGTAGCCGAAGTGTCAGAAACAAGTACTTGCAGGCTGGTGCGCCGGTAAAAATGGAGTCAATATCGGTGGATGCTGCGGAGGGAGAAAGTCCGCCCAGATCTGGCTTCTGTTCTGGAATGTCAAATGGCCAAAGCTCCAGTCAGCTCTTTCAGTCTGATACGGTCGAAACAGGTAACAGTCCCACTGGCGGCAATGGCACCTACTCCGATTGTCCTGAGCGCAAGAGACCGATTATCTTCTCAGCAGCAGCACTCAGCCGGTGCGAGGAGCCCCTGTCAGCTGCTCCGACATCGATGGAGGCGGGAACAGCTTCTTGATGCCGCTGACCTCGCCCCCCTCCCTCCAGGAAGGAAAGATCAAATGTGTGTACAGCTTTCCCCGTCTTCGATGGGGCACCCGGGCCCGTCCGCTCAGTTTTTGCATTTTCCATTCGTGTGCAAGTACACGCACGCACAACCACACCGTTCTGCTCCTTGGAGCTGTCTCTTTCCGGTGCTTTTTCTCCCCTCTGCCACCGTCGTCATCAAAAACTAACGAATGGCATTTGCTTCCCCTCGCCGCATCCCTACAACCACACAAACACACGTTCACCACGGCTTATCCAGGGTGATACCGTTTTGCGGTATGAGTTTGCCTCTCTCTGGCTCTGTCTGTCATCGAAAACCCTCACAGTCTTACTTGTGTCAATGTACACACGCACACACACACACCTGCGTGTGTTTTGGGTATCAATTCAGCTCCACATTACTGAATGACATTCGCGCCAAGTTGTCAATTTATTTATTATTAGACTTGCTACTGACTTTTAAAAGTAGCAATTATGAAAGATGAATCCTGTTTTGATCACGCTCTCGTCTGTTTCCTAGTGACTGTCCTATCCGGTGAGTAGACCGCAGTCACGCAACGACACACGTTCGCTCCAGGAGCCTAAACAGAACACAGGGTGGGCTGATTGCCTCATACCGTCTCCCCCTCTCATCCAGAATGTGTATGTGCTCCCCCTGGTTTGTCTTGCCGGCTGATTTCCTATCTCCTTTTCTCCTTCTTCCCCATCCGCAAATCTTCCGTTTGCAGCCCGCAACTTGTCTCTTTCTCCCGCTTTCCGATGGTTAAGCTTCTCTCTACATAGCAGCTACAAGATACCAGTTCCACTGGAACATCTGGGTTTGTGATCGTGAGGACTTGCCGTCAGAATCCCTTGCCTCTCGTCACTACTCTGGCCCGCGAGCAGAGAAGCTTAATCAAAGTGCTGCCCTGGACACGAAGACTCCATCTGTACATAACCGGAGTTTAGTGTGCCCTGGTCACATCCTTCTTGTCTCGCCCGTTTCACTTTGTACTTCTTTACTCACTCTTCACTGCTGTGGAGGCTCACTTCGCTCCTCCAATCAAAACAGGGTAATGATGCAAATATATTCTTCGCGCCAAAGTTTCACTTTTCCGTTCACCCTATTAAAAAAACTCAAGTAATGGGTACAGTGGCAGTCCGAGGTCGAAAGGTGTCCATGCGGAAGTATTTCATGTTTTAAGCGCCGTTTTGGACAGCGATTGTTTGGTTGGTTAGTCAACCGGTGCGTCCACCAGTGGGGGAAAGTGGAACCGCCTTCAGCGATGGCGGACTATCGGGTTGAGCCAATAAGAGATCGCGGATCATTCAGCAATATTCCTTGGAGCTTGGCTGGGTGCCAGTCCGACGAACATGTTATTTATAAGACGGTCAAAAACCATAGCAACGCTAGGACACAGAGAAGGCTGGCTGTCATCTAGTAAAGTTTCATCCGCCATCTGGCACAGTACAAAAATCTTAAACTGTTGTGCCGAAGAGAGGGATGAGGGCGCAAGTCTGCAGATCCGGCAAGAACCCCTCGAAGGACCTGCTCAGCTAGTCATGGCTTTGTCCGCTTTTTATACGACCTGTGGATTATAGCCACAGGGCTCTAGTTGCGCTTGTCGACCAAGAGCAATAGCATTTAGAAACAGCGTTGTGGAGATCTGACTCCAAGGTCGAGCTCAGAATTATTCATAGGACGGTTAAGGGCCGGTTGAAAGGGCGTGCGCCAGTTGGAATAAGGATGATTCTGCTTTGCTTTGCGACCGAGGGCCCACATAGGCGGCATAACAACCAAAAATCGATAATCTTGCAGTGAGTCCGACATGGGCTCGAATGTTAGACTCTGATGCGTCGGCAAGTTGGTCTAAATTCTCATTGGTTGCTGACGACAAACAAAGCTAACTGGTCCTTCCTTTACTGGGACCATCTCTCTCATGCGCCAAAAACTTACCCACCAATCTTTGCACGACGTGGTTGAGGAACGGATACCTGTATACCCTCCCCTGAGCTGTATTCCCACCAAGTGCCTACTTACTCAATTTGAGTAGTTTGACGTGAAGTAGGTGATCCACTTCATGGAATATGCTCAGAATAACGAAAAATCCCTCCTTAATCTCACGCCAGTTCAACCGCATTCAAAATAATTTTATAGTGATTAAGAACGACCTCCAGCTAAATGAAAGTACAAAAGAAATACTCTAAATTCTATTTCGTTGACTAGAAATAACAACGTCCCTGAGAAGATCGGAAATGCCTAAAACGCGAGAATTGGTGCCAAATGAATAGAGCCAAAGTTTAGAAGCACATAATGCTTATTCATGCGAATAACTGATTAGACAAAAACGGCATGGGCGCACTAGCGTTTAAAAATATTTTCTGCACACACTGTTATCAAGTATCTTTAAAAAATTAACGTTATGCGAAGTCCAGCACAGAGTCAAGTGCACAATGTCCAGCCATGTGTTTTTGACCTTGTTGAGCAAGATCGATGCAATTTTGTTCATCCTACTCATAAAGCCATTAGTACTATCATTTTCATATTGCAGGAGCCCTTGCTTTCCGTGTTCTCAGTGGAGCCACGTACCCGAATGTTACCTAAATACAAGCCGTAGAAGCGAATAGCAATGTCGAAACCCAGTGTGGGGAGTTGCGACCATCGCGGACTGGTTTGGCGAAGAAATCCGCACTTCCCTCACCGAGAAACACTTCCTGCAGAAACCACACTCGTTAAAAATCGACTGCTTAAGTAGCATGCATTTTTCACATTGATTTTTGATGGTCTTGTAAATTCAAATGTATTTTGCAGAAAGCATGCACAGAAGCATGCTTTCCTTCACTCTTTTGGAAGAAAGTCACACTGTCTTCATATTATATACCCAAAGGAAGGTCATCTTTCGGTTTAAAAAAGCTTCTAATTATGAGATTTTTAGGACCGTGCAATGTCTATGCATACAATATCGCACATGCCTGTTTACCAATACTCCTCATGAAATATACCAAAATAGTCCACATTCACTGCAAAATGAATATCTGGTTTTCCTTACGCGGAAAGCATGCATCTTGAGGACTAAAATCGCCAAACTCTAACGCCACGGCAGAGCAGGCTCAAAATTATTCGGTAATTGGAAAGCTTTTTCAAAATCTAAATATACACTTTCCTCGGGTATGCAATATGAAGATAGCGTGCCTTTCTACCAAACGAGTAGGAGAATGCATACTTTTCTGAATGTTTTCTACAAAATATGTTTGAATTTATAAAACCATTGAAAAACAATGTGAAGAATGCATGCTACTTATGTAGTCAATTTCTGCCGAGTGTGGTTTCTTCAGGAGGTCGAAAAGAAATGCATTCAAAAGCCGACATCCTGGCTAGTCCAAAAGACTATAAGAATTATGTCGCATTGATCAATATTACAACTCCGCCTAAGAAATCCTTCCTAACCAAAAACACATTTAAGAATTTCGGTCAACATTTCATGAGATCGGTCACGCACTGTACTTCCGATGCCGAGGCAATCGACGGTACTACCGCCAATAAAGTCACGTGCTTCGGAGGCTAAGGACAATGCAGAAAGACTGGCTGACTCGCACAGCTGAGATGATCCATTAGTGTGTTCGCCGCCGTGAGATGGAGAACATTTTATTTCATCAAAACAGTTTTACGGGGTGGCGTTCTATTAAGCTGCACGGGTTTATCCACGTGCCTTTATCTACGTGCTGTAACTGATTTCTGTGCCCTCTAAACGGGCCATGTGGTAGATGCGCTGGACCAACACGGGGGCCACATCGGACTCTGGCAGGCGTTATCTGTGCGCAATAACAAATTCCAACATTCCCGGGGTGCGCTGGCGGACCCTGTTGTCGGCATTCGTCGCACAACTGGACCACTGCCACCACCCCATTGTTCTGTGGTCAAAATCCTGGTCATTGGTGTGTGGACCAGGGGGTGCGGAGTGGAGCGCCAAGGCGAGGATCCATCCGAGTCATCCACCTGCGGCCTCCCCCGTCTCCGGTCTTCTTGACTATGTCTTGACACCGGGCTCAGGTGGGAGAGGAGGCGAGAGTGTAGGTAGATGCTACGCAAGTCTACTGGCACTATAAACCCCTGCGTAAGTCACCGTCCCTTCTCCCACCGCTGCTGCAGTCTGTGAGGCACACGGTGGACATCATCGAAATCGATGATCGAACTGTCGTAACTAATTTCAGTAGGCAGTCAGCATTTGGTCTTTTCTTGTCGGTCTAGTTTCATGGACAGCAGTTAGGTTTACGGCTACATTACTAGCTTTCTCTTAGGTCTTTTGGGGTGGGAGGAGGGGCTGGTTCAGGCTTATGTTCAGCTTTACGGTTAGGGCTACATTTCGGCGTACCTTTAGCTTCCTGGTTAGGTTTGTACTACAGTGGGTTGGCTAACTCATGAAATGTCAACCGAAATTCCGAAATGCGTTTTCGTTCCGAAAAGATTAATTAAGTAGGGCTGTAAAACTAGTCAGCTTACAACATAATTCTATAATATTTCTGTTACCTCAGGATGCCGGCTTTCGAATTAACTTTTTTCCGGTTGCATGCAAATACTACACTTAGACAAAAATGACTACTTATGTTGCATGAATTTTTCTCATTTATTTTCGAGGCCCCTAAAAGTCCAATTATATTTCATGGAAAAGGTACACAAAAAATACGTATTCTTTTGCTCGTTCGGTAGATAATTATGTCTTATTCGAATATCATACTCAAAGAAGGTGTATAATTCGGTTTTATAAAGTTTCTAATTCTGGGACTTTTGAATACCGTGAAATGACCGCTCATAAATCGTCATGTCTCTGCATTTACCATGTGGCATGTGAAGTTAACAATATGGATCAAATCCACTGCTAAATTTTATGAACCCTATATGGTCCCCCTTTAGTAATGTAGAGAAATGTGTGACTTTTCCCCACACGGGAAATGTATGGTTTGTAATTTGGAAACCCTGAATTCAATTGTAACGGCGGGTCGGGTTCAAAATTGGAAAAGTTGTTGAAAACCGAATTATGTCCTTCCTTCGAGTATCAAATTGGAAGAAGACGTGATTTCCTACCGAATGAGCAAAAGGATAAATGTTTTTTTGCATGTTTTCCATGAAATATAATTGGACTTTTAAGGGCATCGAAAATCAATGAGAAAAATTCATGCTACATAAATAGTCATTTTTTACAGAGCGTGGATTCTGCATGCAGCCGGAAGGAAGTTCAGTCGAAAGCCGGCATCCTGGGGTAACTGAATTATTATAGAATTATGTTGCAGGCTGACTAGTTTTACAACCCTATTTAATTAATCTTTTCGAAACGAAAACGCATTTCGGGATTTCGGTTGACATTTCATGGGTTAGCCCACCTACTATGCTTTTGTCAATCTACGGCCCACAAGGCTAGGCGCTGAGAGAAATGCAGAACGACTGGCTGACTCGCAAAGCCGAGGAAATTCATGAATATGTTGGCAATCGTGAGATGAAGAACTTTACGGTCCAAAAGGCCAGGGGCTGTGTCCCGGCTGAACCAGAATGGAAGAACCATCCTGAAAGCGAAGTCACAGATCTTGGGGCGCTGGGATGCTTACTTCAACGGCGCCCTCAACCATCCGTCGGCAATATGCGAAGAGACTATTAATGGACTTCCTTAGGTGGGCACCAATGACGATCTCAGTCGTCCACCTTCTCTCCCTTCAGACAACCGGAAGAGTGCAGCAGCTGTCCGTTGGGCCGAAGCAATTCCAGCCGAGATCTAGGAGTGCGACAGCCCACAACTCATGGGAACTTTACTTCGCAATTCCAGGAGATGTGGTGACAAGAAAACATTCCCCAAGTCTTCGAGGATGTCACCATTGTACATATTTACGAACACAACGAAAACCGGGAACGATGTGATAGCGGCAGAGTCATCCATATTCTTATCATGGAAAAAAATATTCGTCTGTGTCCTGCTTAATTGCCTGGGGGCTCCTTTGGAGCAGGGGCTTGTGCTATAAATGCAGCGGTGATTCTGAAAACGTCGCGGAACCATAAACATGACCTTCGCGGCCCGCTAACTGAAGCAGTATCTCAGTATCACCTCCTTCGACCTGACAACAGCGTTCAACACAGACAACCGCCATGGACTCTAGAGAATCAAGTTGGAATTCAGTCATCCTGATCGATTTACTCAAATGATAAGACACCTTCCGGATGGGGTGATGGCTCGCATCTCGGACAAAGGGACAATCTCTCTGAAGCAGTGGCGGGGACCAATGGGGTTATGCGGGGCAGAATACTCGCTCCCACCCTATTCAATCTCATCCTTTGTGTCATTTTTGTGGACGCCTACAGTGAGGAGAGGGGGGGGGGAACGGGAATCATCATCATCATCATCATCATCAAGTACCGAACCGACAGAAACTGTCCAACATCCGTCGCCTGAAAGCGTGTTCGAGAGCATTGAAGGCTGGCATTCACGACCCACCATTCGTGAACGACTGCGCGGTAAACACCACAATGCAGGAGGGCATGCAGGGGAATATACAGTGACTGAACGATCTCATGAAAAGGTTGGCTGAAATTCCGAACTGCGTTTTCGTTTAGGAAGGATTACTTACTTACTTACGAAAACGCATTTCAGAATTTCAGCCAACATTTCATGAAATTGGTCACTCAATGTAGGCCTCATTGCCTTCGGCTGCTCCAAGTTCGGCCTGACCATCAGTGCGAAGAGGACAGTGGACCGGAACGTGTGCCATTATCAATGGAAGACATCTCAAATCAATGTAGAAATTTATGTACCCCGGAAGTACGATTTTAAGAAACACCAAGATTGACGAGGAAGTCGCAAAACCAGCCGACTAGCCAAAGCACTCCGTCTTGAACAGTCGTGCTATCTTGTTGGGCACACAACGGAGACGCTATCCTGACAAAGTCCTTGTGTGGAACAGGGACGTGAATCATTTATGAGAACTAAGCAAGAAAACAGCCATTTCCGCCTCAGTTACCTCTGGTGAAGTGGAAGTAGCAGAAAAAATCCCAGACACCGAGATCTCGGAATGAATCGGCTTCCCCAGTCCCCACGTCATGCTGGTGCAGACACAAATACGATGCTACGGTTATGTCGTCAGGATGAACGAGGGGCGTCTGCCCAAGTAGCCATTTTGTGTCGATGGAGTTGCGTGTGGTCGCAGACAGGGTGGACAAAAGGGCCACTTCAAGGACTCCTTGAGGGATTCGCTCAATCATTTGGATCTGTAAAAACAAAGAGGGGACCTTAAAAAGCCCAAGTGCTACAGGCCAATGACGTCAGCACCCGACCGCTGTCATCGCGTCAAGCTGTCAGTGGACATCTTGGGCACGGATCGGCATTATTGGACACCTGCGGACACAGTATAATGTTAGCGCAGACAACCCGCCCTTTTCAACCTAACATACTGCCACTAACTACACCGGCGAGGACACTCTTACCGACCTCCAAAACGTTATCTTCAGCACCCCTGCAACCGAATATGTGATTCCAATTCCAATCTGCCATCGTTGCCACCACACTTTCTCACCAATCATAGGCCTGATCGGTCACTTGCGAATCCATCGTACGGATCAGGCAAACCAGTAATTGCGGCCCCGACCTACAGCCGTCACACGCGCCAGGTCCAAGTCATTCAGACACCGAATGGGCCTAAGTGGCCATATGCGTATCCGTGACAGACGGAGTCACCGCAGTGTCGTCGCGACAGGCCTAGATTCTCCGCCTGAAAACACCTCTACCATCAGGACTACCAACTCACCACCATCATCACCAACAACAAGGTCCTGCCGCCAGCTCACTAGCTACAGCCCCATGCTGTCTCTGCTGCTACCGCACATCAGCGTCACGCCTCGGCCACTTGCCAATCCACCGGAGCCCGTCGCAAACGCCCCACCTACACATACAGCCCATGGGGCATTCCATCACCGTAAGGGCCCAATCGGCCATGTGCGCCCTCATAAACGCCTGCGGTAAAGCGCTGCAGACATTGTCTCGCGCACTACACAGGCCGATCCCACATCACTCGGCACACATCCATCGCGTTAGTGGAAAACATGTTTTTGGCGAAACTTGGTGCCTGACAGGGTCGTGTGTGACGGGCTGTTATAATTTTGTTAGCCGTTACACCTAATCCAAGTGTGAGATAGCCTCCGACAGCCAAGTAGTGCACGGGAGAGGTAAGAGCGAAGTGGGCCCCGTTCCCACGGAACTTTAGCTCATTCCTCGCAACAATCTGACGAGATTGACGACCGGGTGGTACAATAGCTGTCCAGTGGAAAAGTACCGGGAGGCGACGCAGTCCCAACCGAAGTCTTAATGTGCGGCGACCATGCGAATGTACTTCAGCCAGTGGATGATCGGTTTTACTGACCAAAAGAGACTGTTATCTCAGCCTTAGCGCCCTGGCTTCTGACTTGGGAACTCGCCATTGCAGGAGCTACTAATTCGTGTTGGTTCCCCCAAATAGTGGATGCTGGCAACAACCAGCCTTTCAAGGGCACGGAAGTGTATTTTAATATCAGTTTTATTACATTCGTTGGCTACCCAGGCATATTTGCTAGCGGATAGACTGATGCGAATCCGCAGCTGTCAACTTGCGCCCGTTTCGAAGCCAAATCCCCAAACACCACCGCCACCCGCCCTGAATCCACCCAAGTCTCGCAGACGGTCTGTGACTCTCAAAATTTAGATAGCGTAATGGCCGACCCAAACGCAGTCCCTAGGACGACACTTTCGAAACCACGCTACTGACTACTACCGATATCACAGTACTTCCGGCATTGAGGACTGCTGCTGCGTCTGCAGACTCCTGGACACGTCGGAAAATGACCGCCCTTTCCCTGCGACATACGAACGTTTTCTGGTGGGCCTGGCGTCTAGTTTGCTTTGCTTCCCCACTACAACGGAGGATCCTTGCGAGGACGACGGTTCGCACCCTCAGATTACCAGCTACTCTCCTCTTGCTCCGCTACGATGCTGGCACTAATGTGCTAGTACCTGCACACGACTGTGTGAGAAACCTTCCTGTCATTTTGCTCCTAAACGAAATCAATAAAAAGGGATAACAGTCAATATTTCCGAAAACTTTATTAAAAACGGAAATGAATGAGGGATATGTCTGCAGTACTCAAGTGTGTCCTATGGTAGACTACGAGCGGACATTTCGAGAATACTTTCAACTGTCTCTTCAAAGTCCTGCAGAACGAAGCCTCTCCAAACATCCCAGTGGCGGAAAACTCGGAGATGGCAGTTGAGCATCTTTGGCAATTGAAGGGCATCTTTGAGGACTGCGTGCTGGACGACAGTCACCCCGCAGTCATCAGCGTTCCGTTTTCGGAGGTGAGCGTGCACTTACCGATGGCAGACAGCAGTTGATGGAGTTTGGCCCGGTGGAAGTGTAGCCTACAACTGTTAGAGAGCGAACTGTAACTCTCAGTGACAGTGAAAGTGCATAAGTTGGTGTTGAAGGCGGTGGTACCAAACAGAAGTTGGGGGATCTTCCGGTTCGCCGGTGGTGATGAACACCACTGACCGACGTGCAGTGACAAATAAAACGAATGCATAGGGGGCAAATGCGGCCCTGCCGCAAATCGGCTGCAAAGTAACCTGACCGCGTTCGCCGTTGGTACTTTACCTGTTCATTCGCGCACTTTCACTAAACGTGATAATTGTCCATGGTAAATCTCCCATTTTTTCCAGTATTTCCAGTTAAAGCACGTTCGATGACCCAGATTGGTGGTTTTTTCATATAAATGTCCACGAAAGTCGGTCGCATAGTGATCAAAGTGGAGGGAAACTACACAAAGAAACAGCTACTGTGCTTAAGGACACTCCCTACATAAAAAGCCGTCGGTTGTGCTCGCGACAACGTACCGCATCTAGTGTGGAATTAGCCGACGCATTTTGACGCACCATACTCCCCCTTCCAAGCATTCCCATTAAAGTGACGCAAAATCTGCCGCAGAGGACTTTGCGGCTTTTGTAGGGGCCCTTTCATAGGCCTTCGCACTGTTCAGGGAGAAACGGTGAGGGAGAGTCGAGAGGCTCAAACGTAAATGCGGATGCCTTACACCATGTGCTCCAACTAATTCAGGCAGCGTAAGGAGCATTCAAATGTTACAAGTGCCTGGTCGGAGAGGTGTTTCCTACAATAAGCTGGCGAATTCGATATTTTGACGGAAGCAACAAGTGGCACAAAGTTTTGGAGACAGCGCTGGGAAGTAAGTCCTTTGATCAGGTCCTGCCAACAAAATCCTTGTAAAATTGGGCTGGAAGGACGACATGATTAATAATACGCGTAATGCAAATAGCATGAAGAATAGTAATGGTAATATTGTGTCTTTACGATGTCCTCGGAGGAAGATGGTCGCGGGTAAGCGGAGGCGTTGATGGAGCCTGACGGAAACTAAAGATGTTTTGGCGATAATTCAAAACCAAATGCATTACCTTCCTAGCGGAAGCCCTGCGTTTCGTTCGTCCACCATATCGGTCTACTGATCCATGAAACCATCCAATGGCAGTCATTCGCACTATTTCCACCTCACATTTATTAAATGTCGGATTCCGTCGAATAATATCTATGCGTGCGAGTTAATAAAGTAGTTATACCATAGAGAATGGTAGACAGGGGGCAGCCAACAAAAGACCGCTTTCTAGCGGATCCCGCCCAGCAGAAGTTCAAGCACAGCGGTGGAGCCAGAAGGGAGCTTAAGAGATTTCTAATGTACTCCTTTTCATTCCGCCCTGTAACCAAGGACAACCGTTTTACCTGAGAACCATCCATTACATAAATTTGCATACCAATTCGTCTGCAAAACCAGCCTGCGTACTTAGCCGACGGACGAAGTCTTCGTAGGCTTCGGCGGTACACAAGGGCAAGCGTAGAGGAGGGGGGCTGTCGTTGGCAGGGTCTTCGGCGGTGGACAATGACAAATGCGAATGAGAAGGGCTGCTGTTAGCGGTGGTGGCGTTCCTCTCCACTGCACTGACAACATCCGTCAATGTTGCCCTGATCTCCCTTAATTTGTCGAACAGGACAACGAACTGGCCGGTCACATAGCTAGTTTTCTTTCTAAGCTGTTGTCAACGACAGTGGCAACGGTCTTACTTGATGGACGCCATCAAAATCTCCAGGTCTTGATGCACCTGCTTGCAGCACGCTGTGCTGTCAGTTGGCAGGGTAAACGATGTCGGCTTTTCGGTAGCCAACCTCAAGTATCCACTAATGAAACTCGCTTACTGGTTTGAGGTTGTTGGCATAGGCTGAGGCGGGAAACTCCAAGGAAAAGACGGGACGTTAGGTATAATCTCGTTGGTTCTGGGCCAAAAAATCATTTGAGACGATTGCGCTTACTGGAGTACACGGGGCGGCGCCGGCCAATCGACCGGCTGCCTCTCAGGCTGCTTGGTGAGGGACAGGCCATCGTCGACCGAATTAGGAATAGGTCTACGGAAATATGTGTAACGGGAAAGTAATCATGTGAGACACAAACTTAGTACTCTCGTCAGCCATCAATTCTGGCGAACGATCGACCACCGACGACGTGGACGCGCCCATGGATACTTCTGTCGTGGCATAGTATGCCTTTTTCGCACGCATAATTCGCTTGTAAATTGTACTTCGGTGAAATCCGTAGTATTTCCGCTTCATTATTACTTCGAGTGGAGCAATAAACGATTTACGGGGAGTAAAACCATACGTTGCCCATGGGCAGTCACTCACAAATCATAGGTACTCGCTGGCTGGTAGATCTATTTAAGCCGTAGCGAAATTAAAGCGAATTGGGTATATAAAGGCCCACTGGACATGAAAACGACTACGACCACGTGTTACTGTGCCACGAACGCGCAGATGGGATTGACAACTCGCAGCTGCAGCGAGCTCGGTCATCAAGTGCGGGCAAAACCCAACAACGCGCGCAACCCAAAAAACCAAAATATAAGCAAATAAGCACGATGTGGGTTAGTTAAAACATACAAGTGTCAAAGGTCAATATGATAGAAAGGCAAACTACCAGGATAGCTATAATAGAAATGCAACAGCAAATTACGCTTTACTACCGAAAATGTAGACTAACTACCGTCAATACCGAGCGTTTATCGTACATTTTACCAGATATTCAGGCCAAATGACAGGGACGTCCTTGCTGCCATATCTAAACGGCTGACGTTGCGGTACGGTCTGTAGTGGCCGAGGACGTCAAGGGTAGCACAGGTCAGAGTAAGGAAGCGTTGAGAAGAGATTCTGGCAGAGGTATACCTGAACAGAACTGTTAACACCTCTCGAAACTCGTTTACACGCGGAAGAAGGGAGTACGTCAAGTGTGGATATAGTGTAATAGAATGACATGATATGGAGAATGTATATAACAAACGTTAATATACACACGGAACGAGGAACATGCGAATGGGTGGCCTGTCTGGATGGATAGGTGACCCTGAAATACTAGCTAAACAGCCGGTGGGGATGCAGCGTTGTGGGCAACTGCAGGGAGGGGCCAAGGTGAGGGCCTACGTTGAGCGGGAGAGAGACGAGAACGAGAGTGCGTTGTGAAAGGGGGATTGTGTTGGCGATAGCGAGAGGAAGGGACACCGGCCGTCTTCACCAGCACGCAGTTACACCATCTCCATCCCAGGTCCGCGCCAAAAGTGTAACAGCATTCAAACAATTCTGTTCGCGCCAAGGGGCGTTACAAATTAACTGGAAACTGAAATTCATGAAAAAATCAAATGTTGAGCGATCACCCTGGAATTCACAAGGCGGGTAACTATATTCTAACCAACTTTCTGATATTCTCTCACTCTGAACATCAGTTCTTCGTACCTACCCTAGTTGTAGCAATGGATATCGAGTAGATATATAAAGAAAGTGATTTATCGAGATATGTATGTCTGTTACATAATCGGATACCTCGTTTTTGCAATCTGACATCCCGTTGGTTGCCGTTCTTCGGTCATATTTCGATAGCCCGCACGCGCGAGGGGGCCATTATTTCGCGGGTACGGCATGGAACGCATGACTTATCAATCGTTTCACATACTTGCCATTATTGATTATATATGTTTTCCTACTTATATTTTTTTGGCCATGTCTAGACAAGAATCAGAGAGAAAACGAATGCGTTGTATTAAGAGCTATGGAGAAGAGACTTTCCATTAACTAAGCAGCTACGTTCGGCGGCTGAGTTCCGCCTGATAAACGTCCAACTACTACGCAGTGCACTGAAGTCATGACATCAGGAACAAGGTGATATACTACCCTATAACTAATTCCGTTTTGCGTTAGACCTCCTTCCTTACATGCCTAGGCGGGCAAAATGTTGACGCCTTCGTGAAGTGAATATTTTTCACACTGTTCGACATCGAACTAAGCATGCATGTAAATTTCAAAGGAAGGAAGACAAAAGAGGGCCCCGGCGGATCCAAACTACATAAGATTTTAGTCGGTATGTCTTTCGTTACTTGCAAATCTGCAACCTTCAGAAGTATTCAACACCTGGAACAGAAACGGCAGTGCGAGGTTATCAGACCTTGAGTCTGTCTTTACCAATCGTCTGTAAAGGGCCCTCGACAGCTACATCCAGAGGAATCACAGGACTCAACTTAACGGAGAGCCAAGTGGTAAGTCAACTGCTGTTTTTCAAACACTAATTCTGACTTGTGAACAACAATCCTGGACTGTCAACTGCTTGCCAACTTCCGTCGACAAAGTAAACATCGAAGGGAAGCAACAAAGCGGTGTACACATCTAATTAGTTTACTTTTAAATAAAATTATCTCACAACTTCTTACTCCACAGTACCTTTGTGGAATGGGTGACGAACAAAACGGGACAGTGTTACGTCCCATTTTCGCCGTCTGCAGAGTATCTCAATTGATCAATATTTATCAGGTATCTATATTGGCGACAAAATAGATATTCAGTCAATATAGGAATCTTGACAAATAGATATGTAATACTATACTACATCTACAGTAGGTGAAATGCCAACCAAAATTCCAAAATGGATTTTCGTTTAGAAAAGTTTACTGAAGTGTAGTTGTAAAATTTATTGACAAGCAGTATAATTCTATAATAGTTAAGTTACCCCAGGATGTCTCCTTTCGAACGAGCTTCTTTTCGGCTGCATACAGAAACTATAATCTGCAAAAATGACGACTTACGTAGCATGCATTTGTGCTCATTGATTTTCGATGCCCTCAAATATTCGATTGTGTTTCATGGAAAACATGCATAACAATATTCACTCCTGTCCTCATTTGGTAGAAAATTACGTCTTCTTCCAATTTTATACTCGAAGGAAGGGTATAATTGGGTTTTAAAGAACTTTTCTAATTTCTGAATAATTTTGAACCCGACCTGCCGTTGCACTCGCATTCAAGGTTTCCAATCCACAAACCATATATTTTCTGCGTAAGGAAAACCATGCATTTCTCTAAGGCATTAAGTGGACACCACGTAGCGTCCATAAAATTCATCAGTGGAATTAACCCGTGTTGTTAACTTTACGAGCCACATTGGTAAATGCAGAGACATGACGTTTTATGAACGGCCATTTTAGGGTATTAAAAATCTCACAATTAAAAACTTTTTTCAAACCGAATTATACCCTTCCTTTGAGTATAAACTTGGAAGAAGACGTAATTTTCTACAAAATGTGCAAAACAATGAATATTGTCATGCATGTTTTCCATGAAATATACTTGAATATTTAAGGGCATCGAAAATGAATAAGAGAAATGCATGCTACGTAAGTAGTCATTTTTTACAGAGTATAGTTATTGCATGCAGCCGCAAAGGAGTCTGTTTGAAAGCTGGCATCCCGAGGTAATTGAAATATTATATAATTATGCTGTTTGTTAGAAGTTTTGCAATTTTGCTTAATTAATCTTTTCGAAACGAAACCTACTTACGGAATTTTGGTTGACATTCCATGAGTTATCCGACCTACTGTACTGGATATAGTTTGTTACTAGAGCATTTTGTATGCCGTTTTTTACCTCAGACGCTTGAAACAGGCACACAGCTTCAGTGCTTGCCTTAGTACTACGGCATAGGCATTAATAAGGGAGGTAGTTACCAAACCAGCTTTTCGAGAACGAGGACTGAGCCTGTAAAATCCAGAAAGCCATTATCCTTGAAAATTCTTGCAGTTTCGATATTTTCGTTCGTTCAAATTTCATAGGTGCGGTCCACTTTAAGGAACGGCGTTATGATTCTTTCGATGTTTACATGAAACACATCAAAACACGTGGACACTTATTGCCTTGTTATAGCAGCCGGTTGGCTAAGAGTCACGTACCTCTTATATTTCTTTCTTTATCGAGTTTCTTAATGGTATCCTCCAGGTGGTTCAGTGACTGGAAGTGGCACCCAAACATAATTTTACAGTAATTAAACTCAATAACAATCGCAGAAGCCGTTGAAGATTGCGTGACAATTTTCGACCAATCGCCTGATACTCGGCGGAACCATTCGACAAATTTAATTTAATTTAATTATTTTTATTAAAAACCCGTCGGGGTCCCATCAAAGCAAGTAAAAATAGATTTACATGTGAATTTTAGACGAGGCAGGCAGAATCTGTACAAAGTGCAATACATAGTTTTTGAGATTAGATGTCCGTTAACAAAAATGATAAGCGAGGGGTGAAAAAAACTCCATACAAATATTTAAAAATGATTAAATTAATTTTACAGGAGAAAAAAACCCCTCGAAAAAAATAGAAACAGAACAGTGCGGGCAGGACTGCCCTGCATGTGGCGGTATAGAATAGATTAAAGTCGGAATCAACAGGGCCGAGATAAATGTCAGCTGTATATGGCATTATATAACGGATTTCATGAAGGGGTAGGTAGGCGGGTCGTTCAGAACTGCCCTGTATGTGGCCTTGAATAAGACAAATAAGTGGCGAAACGGAAAACCAGTCTCGAGCTGATAGGAACCCAGATGCGGTCGGTTAAATTCATCCGAGTCCATCCGAGGATGGCGCAAGGGAGATGCGACCAGACTACTAGTATATGGCGAATACAGAAGGTTTCGCCAAGAGCATCGATTGAGCGCATTCTGTGAGGGCACGATGCATGAACTGTAAAATTGGAATAATTAACATTTCTGCTGAGGGATCTTAGGAAGCGAGACTACTCACAAAGGAAGGAAATGTGGATAGATGCGGAAATTTAATGGCGGCATATTAAATTCCCGGTGGCCCTTTCCCAGTGTCATAGAAAAATTTGTCTGAAAAGTGTACGTTCCCACGTATGTTTTCCCATTTTTATTGGCACATTTTACCACATACTTCGCATTTTTTGTTTGCCTCGGAAAATTATGGCCTTCTGTTTTCCCCNACCATTTCAGGTAAAAATAGCCCGACGATCGGAAAAGAGGTATTGCTGTCTGTTCACATGCCTCAGCATTCGCGCAGTTCACATCGAGGTGATCACAAACATGGGGACTGATTCGTTTCTGTGTGCTTTCGGCAGATTCGTTGCCCGGAGAGGCTGTCCACGAAAAATTTACAGTGATAACGGACCCAATTTCAAAGGGGCTGAGAACGAACTGAAGGAATTGCTGAAGAAATGGAACCAGGATCGAATAGCTAGCTCTCTTGCGGAGAAGGGATGCGATTGGATCTTCACGCCGCCGACAGCAAGTCATCGGGGAGGAGTATGGGAGCGCCTGATACGGTCCGTCAGACGGATTTTACGTTCAATTTTGGGTTCGCAAGTGGTCACAGATGAGGTCTTCGTAACAACCATAACCGAGACAGAGAAGATAATGAATGACCGGCCGCTGGTTAAGAACAGTACGGACCCGAACGAGTACGCTGTACTCACTCCCCAACACTTTTTGCTGAGTACTCGGAACCATTCATCATCTGTTGAGGAATGCAGTCCCTCTAGACTTAACAGACGGTGGCGGCAAGCCCAACATCTTGCTGATATATTCTGGAAAAGGTGGATCACTGCCTACTTACCATCGTTGCAAGCTAGACAAAAGTGGATCGGTGAGGCCCCGCAGCTCCGTATTGGAGATCTGGTCCTTGTGGTCGACAAAGGAGCGCCACGAGGACACTGGAAGAAGGCCATAGTGGAAAAGCTGCTCGAATCAAAGGACGGAAAGTTGAGAGATGTTGAACTGAGGACGCAACATGGGAAATTAGTGAGAGACGTGCGCAGTTTGTGCCTGTTAGAGAACCACGAACCAAGCGATGAATGATATCCGCGCCAACGACAGCCGCAAATTTTGGGTGGGAGTGTACGTTCCCACGTATGTTTTCCCATTTTTATTGGCACATTTTACCACATACTTCGCATTTTTTGTTTGCCTCGGAAAATTATGGCCTTCTGTTTTCCCCCAACCTTCGTACTATTTGTTTGAATCTCCCGTTTTTCATCCCGCGCAACTTGACGCTGCCCGTCTGACTATACGCCATCTTTCTGACTGTACGCCTGGAGACATTTGGTTGTAAGTGTAACATTTAAACCTTGATAATCATGCCAATTATAGAACCGTGTTTCCGTACAATTCTGCAATTATTGACATCGTTTCCACGTACGGACTGCACGAAGTAAGCCGACTCAGGCGACCGAATCTAGACAGGCTAAAGAGCAGCTAGGTTCAACAGACTCTGTGCGAGTAACGCGAACAGGCAACAGATAGCAGTGGAAAGTACTCCACAGGAAGGATGAGGAAAATAAAAGTTTAATCGAGTTAGTATTCAGATAAAGGCGTAGCCTTCTCCTAAATGTGTGTAGATTTTCTGAAGATCTTATATTTATTGGAGGGTTATTCCAGAGGTATGTATACCTGGAAGCGAAAAAAGGGAGCGCTTAGAGGTGGCGGACGCTGGAGGAGGTATAATCAAGGACGAGTTGCGAAGATTGTATGGACGACTACTAGGGGTAAGTGTTGAAATCCGAGGAAAATTTGAACTATGATTAATGCGAAAGAGGAGACAGAAACCTGCTTCTAGTCTTCGAACCCATAAAAATTTTAGGTTAATTAGAGGGCATCTATCTGAGTAGGAGATAGTGGGATGTACCCTATCTAAAGGTTTTTTTTAGAAAAACGTCTTTGGACATTTTCAATTTTTAAACGACTAGCTTCATTCATCAAACCAAAGAATGGGTAACAATACTCTAGAATGGGCAGTACAAACATACGATAGTTCCTTACTTTAATTTCAGAAATTGCTGCGGCTACTAACTCGCAACTACTTCAGCGAACTGTAACCCTTGAATCACTAGTGTTTATGGTGAGACCTTGCCCAACCTTATAACTGGTTAATCATCAGTCCGCAAGTTAATGAGTTGGACTGGAATCTTCTGCTGTTTTAATTTGATGTCTCTATAAATATGCATGGCATAATAATGCGCTATTAACATTAATCAGGCGGAATATTGACGACTCAACTATACGCTATTTTTTCCAAATCTCCCCCCAACTAATCCCAATGCCGGATTCAACAATCCGTAATTATTCGGTTTACGAGGTGTAGTTACCTTAGACACTAAGACACGGAATAACGCGAATCACTTATGAAAAATTCCTGGAAGGCACGTCATCATTCCCGTGAGAAATTCCGGGAACTGTTGTCAGCACTGCGATTAAAATCGGTCCATGAGTGTTACGTGTCCAATAGCAAAAGTTTCAATTTTAGGAGCCAAGCCGGCACCATAAAAGGAATGTTAACACTCTATTGTGTTCACCGCTTACGCACTGAAGCCGTGCGAGACCATCTCTTTTTACTTGTTGCAGTAAGTTAACAGTAGCATATGCTGTTTTATGCGAATACTCGCAGACAGTATACGATAGTATGCTGTCGTAAACTGGTAACATTTTGGTCCCTGTAAATTAAGGAGAAACTTGTCTAGTATCCTCTGATGCCCCGAAAGATACTTGCTAAAAGACCAAAGTTCACAGCCTCCCTGCCATCACTGCAGTGATAGTACCCTCAAGAGTACTTAAAAATGGAATTTATTTAAACCTATTTATTTACTATAATTCTGACCGGAGACGCGGTGGGTGCCAGCATGTTTTTGCAGCCTTCTCTAGATATGGTGAACTCAAAATCCCATTAGCCAATGTAGAGCCTCTTGACATCTGTTTTGCTCAAAATACGCTTCTGCTAATCGTAACAGAACGTCATCTGCCGCATTTCTGGAAAAATTAATATGTGACGATATAAAAAGTACTTCAGAAAGAGTTATTGAACAAGCGTTCAAAGTTACTCGGGTAATAAGCTCTGAAACTGAGGAGAGGACTAGACGTTGACATAATTACATACTGCGTAACATCCCTAAACACGTATCTGCTATTGAGCTGGTCTTTGTTTCTGCAAAGTTGTGGATTGGGTTCCAGAGTAGCCCAAGCTAGAGGGCTGCGCCCGCTCACTCGTAATATCCCGATATTATTTACTGCTTTCTCCTCGATATAGGTCGACAACATGTTGCTGACGAAGGGGCTAACCAAGGAATTCTGCCGTAAAGAGCATTTTCAGTTTTTTCTGGATTACGCACCAATGCGAGAAGAGTGAACAACTTGAAAATGTCGACAACTAGCATCGACGTAACAGTCCTGTTTTCACGTTGAATAAGCCTTATTCAACGTCATCTTTGGCCTCATTATGTCATTACATAGCTATTCTCCTAGAGGATTTGACTAATGTTGATATTAAGGTCTATCGGCCGAAGCAAATGTCTAGTTCGAAGACGAGTCTGAGTGCCACTTAAGCAACTCAAACACGGAAGAAATCCAGTTAATCTAAGAAGACTACCCATCCACATTCGCCTGTGCTCATCCAAACTCCACGACCCGAAACACAACAAATTTCCGACCACCCCCAGACTTTAAAAATGGTTAAATAAATAAAGAACTTGTTTTTTCCCCTAAAGAGGCGCAATCATGACAATAAAGAATGCATTTAGGGGTGAAGTGCGGATCGACTAGGCAAATACTGCACAGTGTTCAGTTTCTGCGGGAACGTAGGCTGTTTAATCTAAAAAACGGTTGGCAAACAGTAAAACTCCTTCCTTTTTAGAAAAGGCGAAGTGAATGTGATTTAGTCAGTTTTTTTTATGGAGAAAAGGCCGCTGTTCTTGGAAAAATAAGTATGTGGATCTGAGAGGTACAATTCCTAAAGCGGTTGGGAGGATTTGCTGCAGATGCGATCATAATATTTTGAGTTGGTGACAGAAGTAACTGTCAAGGTGGCGAAACTGAGAAATCGAAACGCGACCGGACACAGTCCGCCCAGAGTCAAGCCGAGGACGGCATAATACGGGCTGCGAGAACCATCAAAGCGCGAGGAGATAATAATAGCAATAATGCTGTTGCAGCTATGCGGTATGAGCGGGTGCTCAGTGCGCTACAACTTCAGACCAAATCCCAAGTTGTAAGGGGAAGATGTGGGACGCCATTCGGAAAGAGGTTTTATTCTGAACAGAATAACAGCGGAAAGCTGGTGGCCGGACGAGGATACTATAAAGATTCCCAAATTCACAAAGTCCCAACGATCAAATTTCTACACCATAAGATATGCGACTATCTGGAATTCTCTTCCAGGTTATATCCGGAAAAGTCGAAACCTAATCGAATTTAAAATAAAAACTAAGAAATTCCTTTCAAATAACAATACACATTTATTTTTAAATAAGATAGGACATTTCTCAAGTCAATTCTTTGATATAGAATTTGGCCCAAAAGGGCTCTGATGATGCCAGCCGATTGAAAAATACCGGAACATAGCACTAAAAATAATCAAATTTATAAAAGATAGCATCATTGATAAACATAGAACAGATAATGATATGCCTCTATTTTCCTCCCTTTCTCGTTTTATCAGCTATGTCACCTGACACTAAATATCCCTTATAAAGATAATAAAAATATACCCTTCGATAAAACCCTGCATATTAGTCGTTCGTATGTCTATATTAAAGCCATATTAAACATACATAGAACTATATTAGGTCATAGTAAACAGTCGACCACTACTCCTATAATTTCACATTAACAAGAACAATATGATACATGATTCAATAGTATTTTGACAGTTTTGATTGTGACTTACCATTGAATGCTTCTTACTCCTGATATATATTCATCTTTTCCAGCTCTTAGTCCAGACAACGATGGTAAGCCTCCTGAAAAATACGTAGGAACTGTGCGACCGCCCCCTTACAGCTGGCCAGATAGACTGACAACCAGCAAGTAGAGCTGTAGTAGGCGGACCGCACTGGGGTTTCAGATGGGGGTCTGGTTTCGGACTTACGTCGACTGACTCGGTAG
>CACRXP010000065.1:243477-272919 GCA_902702965.1 Spirometra erinaceieuropaei
AGTTATTTACTAATTCCTTTTTAACATTAGCAAAGTCAAAAATACTACGTTGAACTGTTGGCTTTGCGGAAATGACAACTGGAAGGCGACAATGGATTAATGCATGATCACTTGCAAAGAGGTCATGATAAAAATCCATAGACAAAGGGAAGGTGCCATTAGTAAAAATTAAGTCTAAAACCCTATCGTTTCTGGTCGAAGAGTGAACTAATTGAGTCAGGTTTGAAAAGTAAATTGTGTCAAGCAGCTTCTGGAATTTAAGAGGAGAAGTATGTGTGTGCCAGTCAATTTCTGGCAAATTAAAATCGCCTACGATTATCTTGACATCGAAAGAAGTTTCTGCAATTTTTTCAAATATTTCTCCCTGTGGGACGTAACTGTAACGATTTGACGTTTTTGTCCGTCTCATAGCCCGGGACCCGATGGTGTCCCAGTTGTCATTTTAAGAGTGGATGCATATGAAATTTGCCCGGCCCTCCTGTGCAAGATATTTAATCTCGCTCTTAGGGGTGAAGTCTGTCCTACTTTGTGGAAGGAATCACACATTCCGACCATTCCCAAGAACGATCACACTGAGTAATTTGACGACTTTCGACCAATGAACACCCTCCCCACAGATTCGAAAATCTTAGAGACAGTGATCAAGGATAAGATAATGCGTCACTTAACAGAGAATAACCTACTGAATGCTGTTTAGCATGGATTCCTCAAAGTTCGATCTTGTGACACCTGCCAGCTTTCTCTCTTTTATCATGTTCTCCAGTCTAAGGACAATGATTTCACACTTTAAAGAGCCTATTTCAATTTCACTAAGGATTTTGATCGTATGGACTAATCTCTCATCCTCTTGAAACTTTCCTCTTTCGGAATAGGTGGTAAACTTCTGAATAGAACATCCCCTTACTTTGGCCCCGCACACAGCGGTTTAAGATTTCCAATGTCATCTCCATCCCCACATGCGTGAGTAGTGTAGTCATTCAGGGTAGTGTACTCGGCCCGCTATTATTTTGTCCTCTTGTCAACGACGTGCAGAGATTTATTTCAGGCTGGTAAGCCTTTTATGTATGCCGATGGTGTGAAGATCGCATATCAATATAAGCCGGCAGATCACGACATCATGCCCGAACTCCTAAATTGGGGACCTAGAGGTCTTTGCTTAGTGGTGCTGCATATGTATGACGCTTTTCTCTTTCTTGGCATAAATGTTCATTCAGAATGATTGGCAAGGACCATCAACCTCAACTAAATATTGAAGGTCACTACATGAATGTGCCTGAATTATTAAGGATCTAAGCGTATCAAACTCCAAGAATCTCAATCATTCGGAGCACTGTGCCTTTATAGTCTCCAATGCATGCAGAACAGCCGGGTTTATCCACCGAAATTTTTAAGATATGCCATTATAAAATGTACGTTAGATCTGGATTGGAATGCTGTCCGTTTAATTTTGCCACATTCGCGCTGATGAGGGAAAAACATAGAATCCGTCCAACATGTTTTTACCAAAACAAATTTAACCTCGGTACACGGAAATCTGCCTTACCAAGAACGTTGGGGCTTATAGGCATTGATCCTTTGTGGTCCCGTCGATTATAAAAAAAGCTCTTTGTAGAGTCTAGGCCTTTAAACAATTATACTTTTAATCCGCTTACTACTTTAAAGGCTCTTGACTATCCCCAACGCAACAGCCACCGTGAGTCCTTTTTATTTCTTCCCCTGGTACGTACCGCTGAATATCGTCAGTTCTTTTCTGTGAACACAATGGCATTCCTGGACGAGTTACTCAGAAATGTGAAAATTCTGCAAAATTGCTCTTTGTTTAAAGCAAGTACTCCACGATTTTGCATTTAGAAAGAATCTCCAATTACTCTTCCGCAGTGATGGAGTTCGTGGTCTCTACTGCCTCTGCCTGGTCTCATCCTGTGTGAAATGGTGCTGACTCTGAAGCTCGCAACATTACAGACGATTTTTTAGCCGAAAACGAGTACCTGTTCTTCCATGCACTCTGTTTGCCGCCGTCCTTATTCTATGAAGAGAAACTGAGACTGAAGACATCCGATGCAATGGTAATCCTCTCCTTTCTGGGCTGCCGTCATTTCACGGGCTGAAGTTTTTTTTCCTACATCACCTAAACTATCCAAAAGCAATAGCATCTATACTTAATTTATCAGGAGTCTTTTTTCGCCCGATCCGTACTGCATCGTTTTTGACAATCCCTGTAAACTGCCATTAATTTTTTTTATTAATATGATTGATTTTAAGAATGCAAACGACATAGACAATAATGGTCGCATGAGCGGCGAGAAAATTAACAGGATTTCAAAACTCTGTTATGAAAAGTTCTCAAAGTATTCCCGTCCGCCGATTATTTCGCTTTTCGCATAAGACCCTCTCGATAATAGTATTCACAAGTATCAAATTGGAAATTTTTACAAAAATTTGTGAGATATGCACGAAGAGGCGAAAAAAGTCCCGAGGAAACCGTTACTTCCGGAAGATCTTCAGGAGAAAAGAAACTACTGAGAGAATAGATATGGAGAAGAAGAGTAGGTTCTTCACGAGGGTAGGACAAAAGTCTGGAGTTTTTAGATGGTGGCAGACCCAGGGTGGGACTGAAACTGGGGGTGAGAGCTCGACATCCTCATAAAGGTCAGTGGTAAGCACAGCAAGGGGGGCTAATAGCGTTCACGTCAGCATGGCCCGATTACATCTCTGCGAGATTAATTTGGGAAAACATTGCGTTTCGTGAAGGACAAGGTGCATGGACGGGACTGATCTGCATGCGTTAGTGCACAAGGGATTCGAAACGGTCATCTTCAAGGCAGAATTAATACACCGGATAAGGCTATTCACATCAAAGTGGCGAGGAACCCAGGCGCGATCGGTCACAGTCCGCTTAGAGTCCAGCCGAGGACGGAGAAAGGGAGATACGACCATGGAATCTCTTTGCGGAGCGACAAAAATACTAGCAGATGGCGAAAACAGAGGATTCCACCATGAGCGTCGACAGACCGCTTGGGGTCGAAATAAGTAGATGACATCAGGAACCCTGAACACCATCGCTGCAGGGAAGGAGTAAGAACAGGGGGTTAATTAGACAATTCAAGACAGGGTTTTGTAAAAATATAAGTAAGGGATTCCACTTGATCTGTCACTAAATCCCAGGGTGCCCTTTTCAAATTCAAGGAGTTGAGTGCTCGGTAATTTAACGGTCAATAGCGCTTTTATGCTTTCTGGCGTAAGGTGCTTCCTCAATTTCGACTTGAATACCGATACCTTAGGCGATGACCTAATTTATGGAGGAAGATTATTCCAAAAAACAAAAAAGACGGAAAGTTTACATGTAGTGTAAAGAGGCGGCGGAATCATCATGCATGATGATTCCGCCGCCTCTTTACACTACATGGAGTTAAGCGTGGCGTAAGACCGATCTCTCGGATTGCAAGTGTCAATGCGCGAATGACTGGAGCTAGAGTTAATGCAAACAAGACGGTAATGGTCAGCTTCGAGTCTTCTAATACATAAAAATTTTAATTTTGTCCAGCTGACATCTCTATGTATAAGAAATACGGGATGCAGCTTGAGGGAATAGTTTCCGAGTGAAAACCGTCTGAAAATTGCCGATTTTATTACAGTCACTGGAGTTAATCAAACCAAAGAAAGGACAGCAGTACCCGAGGACAGAAAGAATATACATTTCAAGACGACTTAGCTTCATTTCCAGAAGGACGTTCGCAAGCACTCTTTTCCACAGCGAGTCGTCGGTACCTGGAACGGGCTTCCCGAGGACGTGATAATGGCGGATTCCACAAAGATATTTAAACAAATATTATATGTATATTTGCCTGAAAAATGCCGCTTTTCTGGACAGAGCAGCTCTGTCATACCAAACCAACGCCTTGCATGCACTTACCGCTAATACAGATGATTGCAATTTAATTTTACCATTGTCACATACAACTAAGTGCCCTCGAGTTATGGTCCTACATTTTAAAAGACGATCTTTTGTAAAATGTACACATTACTGTCAACACTTTAACACCGTGTTTGTTTAAACTTAGATATTGCATGTACCGCTTCCGATAGGGCTTTCAAAGGCATTGCCCATTACCCTTAAAATATACTGAACTAAACTATACTGAACTGAGAATTTAATAAAATCTTATCTTCTTTTCCGTAAGGAAAAAATTATGCGATATGAATCTACATACATGTGCAGCTTTGACAGAGATTCTGTCAGCATGAGGTGAAAAGGTATGGTTATCTGTATGGTTTAAACCCAGGTCCTTTATGATGACCTATTCTGAGAGTGGGTTGTTCTTAAAAATTATGGAGCCAGGAAACTTGGCAGGACCAAAAGAAATGAAACTACACTTGGATGATGAAAACTCCATCTGTCATGTTAAACTCCATCTACTTAATCGCAGTAAGTCGGCATTATTTTTTTCAACACAAACATTTGCGACGTTCTTAGAATATGAGTAAACACACTTGAGGTCATCGGCATAAGTAAAAGTTTGCAAATTTCTGATTTTAGTTGAAATATCGCTGATGTAAAGAAGTAAGAGTTGCGGACCCAGAACAGTGCCTTGAAGTACGCCACTCGTGATCGAGTGAGGTGTCGAGTAGCTATTACCAACCAGGACTTTCTGATATCGGTTGGGTAGATAGGACCTCATGAAGTCGAGTGGGGCGGCCGGATGCCGAGAGCTTCCAATTTTACTAAAAGACGTCTATGGGGCACCTTGTCAAAGGCTATCAACTACCTCTCTCCGTTGATGAGGTTAGTAAGACGTAGTTCGTTAGTTCGCGGGAACGACATAACTTACGTCAGTCTCTCGTGAGTAAACCGTGTAGATGTGGCCGGTTCTGGCCTGTTCAGATGATGGTTATGCCGTATGACCCTTTACTGGTAGCCAATTCTAGTCCATGGTTTCCCGAATCTAGGCCAAACCCCAGCAACCGCACCGACCGACGGGGTAAGCGGTCGGATCTTATTCCGTAGCCGCACCTGCAGTAGACAAGCCCCAGTCGTCTGTCATACGGGACCGGAGGTAATGAGGGGTTGAAAACTAACCCCCAACCCTGGCCCCTGGCACTAACTCCTAGCCCTAGCCCCTAACAGGTGCGGCTACGAAATAAGCTCTTACCGGTTATCCCCAAGCACGGCAATTCTGCTCCTCCTCCTCCTCCTCCTCCTCCTCCTCCTCCTCCTCCCCCTCCTCCTCCTCCTCCTCCTTCTTCTTTCCTTTTTCTTCTACCTCTGATACACTTTAAAGTCCCACGAAGAGGGAGATATGCAGTTCCATAGGTGGCCTAAGATAACCCATGCCGTTCTTCCACTCAGCAAGGGCGTGATCAAAAATGAAGTTCGGCAGCCGTCTGGGATGCCTAAGCGGCCCTATTTAGGGTCATCACTGATAACCCCCTCGCTGGGCAAGGAGCCAAAAAAGTGCCCAAACAAATGCTGGGATCACGTCGTCTGCACGAAGATCGCGACTTGCATATGTACAACTTACAGTCGAAACAACCAAACAAACAATAACCTAAGTCCCAGTCCCCACCCCACCCCACAGGCAGCTAGAGTAAGTCCGCTCACTTTGGCGGTTTGGGATATTTGCTTCCTTTTAGACAATCCGAGAAGGAGTCAGATAGAACAAAGAACAGTGCGAGTGGCTCACGAAATAAGGCGCTACAAGGCGGACATTTCTGCTCCCGAAGAGACCTGCTTCTCCGAATAAGACCGTTTGGAGGAGGTGGATGACGGCTACTCATTCTTCTGGAGTGACCGTCCAAAGTCAGAGTGACGCGAGCTGGGTATTGTCTTTGCCATCCAAAAGGACATCATCGGACGACTGCTCTGCCTGCCCCAGGGAACCGACGACCGTTTCTTGACCCTGCACCCGCCCCTTCGAGGAGCCTAATTCGTTACCGTTGACGGCGTCTTCTCTCTTTCAGTGACCAACCCCGACGGGGTGAGGAGCAGGTTTTACAAAAACCTGTACGTGTTTCTGGCGACGGCTGGCGGATCGTCTCATTGTTGGCCACCAGAAAAGGATTTGACTGCAACCCCGCAGGAGGCCGCAAGTTAAGTCAAGTACTGTTCGGCTCAATTCGTATGTACACCGCTTAAATTTCAACAATTAAATAGTCCAACACCTGGAAGAACTGGCACCTCCGGACGACAATGCCGACTACGATGTCAACTTCGGAATGCCATCCACTCCACTGCCTTGGGCGTCTTCTTGAGAGCACTTTGCCAAAACCGGAATTGGTTCGAAGACAACGAAGCAGATATAAGCAGCACGTTATTCCCGACAAAGACAAGGGGGACTGGAATGGCCATTTCTGGCTTATTAGCCGTCGTCAGCCAGTCATACCCAGCCCCGAAGTGTGGAACACCAGAGGCTCAAGCTCGCGACCTGTTAATTAGAAGCAGAAGCAAAAGCAACAATCAGCAGATGTCAGCAACCTGGTTGTCGAAAAGGACAGGCTGCGCAGGCCTACACTGGCCGTCGTACCGATGAAAAAAGCAGCTTTCTTCAGATGTCGTCGCCTCGTGCAGCAGCGGCTGCGGGAGATGTAGGGCGCCAGGATGACTCCTAAGGCCGAGGAGATTCAGGAATATGCGGGCCGTAATGAAACAAAGAACTTCTTTGCAACCATCAGGACTGTCTATGGTCTCACCTTTAAAGGAACCGCACCGTTTCTCAGTTCCGATGGGACAACCTTTTCGACGGATAAACTACAGATTCTGAAGCGCTGGACCGAACACTTCGGAAACGTCCACAACCTCCGACCGGTTCCTCAAACGGAGGCTGATGCCGGCATGGACCGCCCGCCTTCCCTATCAGAACCCATCAAAAGCGTATAACAACTTTTGAGGTGAAAACACCGAGATCCGACACGCAGTCCCCGAATGATGATGAGACTCAGATTATTATTTTGGGAGATGTGGCGTTCTTCAGGATTTCGGAAACGCGACAATATTCCAAAGGGAAGCAAATAAATCTGCGTTAATCACAGAGGAATCACACCGCTCAGCATCGCCGGAAAGCTGTTCGCTCGCTTTCTCTTCCAGTGTTTCAGCGGCCATCTAGCGCAAGTACTGCTCCTGAAAAGCCAATGTGGCATCTGAAGGCACTGCAGAGCCACTGACATGATCTTCACCGCCCGCCGCCTACAGGAGGAGTGCTAGGAATTGTACATAAACTAGTACATGTATATCTGACGATGTTCTTTAACGCGGGGAGTCATGACGGGCTCTGGAAAATCATACAAAAATCCGGCTGTTCTGGACAATGCATGCACACGATGCGTCAACTTTACGACAGAACGATGTCGCGTGCCAGGGGAAATGGGACGGTCTCGTGCGCCTTTGCAGTGACCAACGTAGTGGCACAGCACAGCGTACTCGCCTCCACCGTCTTCAGTTTCCTGTGCTCTGCCACGCTGATAAAGTGATGAGCCCCCTGGGATCCGCATCTTTTACTAAACCGACACATGCAGGCCCCAACGCGTCTCTCGACGACTACTGCCCACGACTGCTTCCTTGCTGACTAATGCGCGCCGAACATTGCCAAAGAAGTGAATATGTAACGGAGCATGGATCTTTTAGCCGCCGGCTGTGAGCACCACGGAGTGACCATAAACACAGATAGAATGGTAATCATGCGTCAGCCATCGCGAAACACTGAATACAACGATCCTTGCATCACTGTCAACGGCAAATAAATCAAAACCGTGGACAAATTTTTCTATATAAACAGTAGGCTGTCATGCGACCGTAAAAGGTTCGATAAAGTTGCGCATCGGATCTTCAAAACTGGTCAGGTCTTTGGTGGGCTGTAGATCTCAGTGTGTGTTGAGTCTTAACACCAAACTCAAGATGTGCAGGGTGGCAGTCTTGGCAGAGTCATGCACCGTCTATGCCAATCAAGTCAGGAAACTCAGTCACTTCCACCTCAACTGCCTCCGAAGAATACTGAGGGTGAGGTATTAAGAAAGGATTCTGGACACAAAAATCCTCGAACGGACCGGAATCCTTACCACTCATGCTATGATGAAGCAACTTCAAATGCGTTGGAGCGGACACGTCGCGTGGATGGATGATGATCATTTACCCATGCGACTCTTCTGCGGCCATGGCGCCCGCTGATAAGGAGGACAAGAACGACACTATAAGGCCACTGCAAATCAACCCGAAGATCTGGAATCACCTCACCCAGGACAGACGATAAAGGCATTGAAGACTGGGGCAGCAGTCTATGAGGCCAACCGGACTGCCGCTTTCATATCCAAAAAGCGGCTGGAAAGTTTCAAGTACCTTTAACTTGCAATGTCAACACCCAAGCCCCACCACGTCGCCGCTGTCAACGAAAATTTGGCGTTGCGATCGCCTTATTGAAAATTTCCGGACCCAATTCGAAGACAACTTAATACGACCTTCAGTTGTTTTCTCAAACACCTCCATAATCACGACGTTTGCGACAGCGATCACCACCACCACCACCACCACCACCACCACCACCACCACCACCACCACCACCACCACCACCACCACCACCGAAGATCACACACCCGATGTCCGCCGCTGCCACCGTCGTCGTAGACCAACGTCGTTTCCATTATCCCGCCCGCGAAGACGTAAACGACGAGTACCACTCCTCACACTGCCCACCACCGCTGAGAGAACTCCCAGTTTCCCGATAGCCACCACAATCATCACCTCCACCACCACTGGCAATGCAGACTTGGTCCGAGCCTGCTCGCATTGCGACCGATTCCTTGCATCATGCATCGGCCTGGTCGGTCACCTGCGAATACATCGCACCGAAACCGGCGAACCACTTCCTGAAGCATCAACAGCTCAACTCAGCTGCCCGCCCTGACCACGCACATTTAATCACTTCCTGGGTTTGCTTGACCACATGCGACTGCATATAAATCTACAGAAAACCACAAGTCATCACATATTTCACTATCAACAAGCATCACACATGAACCCGCTCAACCGTCGTGACTGACAACGTACTCCGTGTTTTCCACAGCAGGGTGAGAGCAAGCACGGTGACTTGCGCGCGAACTAGTTTATAGTGATATTTGACTTGCGCAGCGTCTGCTGCGCTCTCTCTTCTTCCCCTACCTGAACGTGGTTCTTCTGAGCGCATAAAGTTGGCTTTCGTGACCTGATGGCGGCCGCTTCCGCTGTCGCTAAAACGTGCTGGCCTAGTAGCTTAGGGTAGCTCGATGGGATCTTATAAATCACACAAAAAGCTTCGTTGAGGTCCACACGATGTCCGGAATCGACAACATGCGCGAGGATGACGCTGCTTATGCTCCTAGTTTCGCCTTTTCCCAGCCATGCCGGGAGGTGTTCACGTAGTCTCTTGAATAAGCGCCGACTCGTGCGACCAACATAACGGCAGAATGACTCTTCCTTCATTCCCTACCTGAACCCAGTGTTAAGACACAGTAAAGAAGACCAGAGTGGGAGAAGGGACAGGTGGCTGGCACGGCCGGACCACCAATAATGCGTACTACTGCACCTCCTGGTCCAAAACCAACACCTGATCAGGATTTCAACCGATAACAAAAGGATGAGTTGCGAAAATTCCCATAGCAGTAATCAGAAGACGAGGTGGCGAGCATGCGTAGCTTTCGATAAAATATCGTCGGGCCAGTACATTTATATGGGAACGGGGTAGAAGTAAAACATGTCAGCGATAAGAGAAATCGATAAAAGTTCTCCTTAAAACACAGGCGGGGTATGGGAATGTCGGGGAGGGGGGGGGAGGGATAATAGCAGTCGGTGTCAGGGGCGGGGTGAGAGCGGAAGGGCGCGGAGAGTTGTAGCGTTAGTCGACCTTCGACCACTGTAGGCGCGGAGCCTGAACGTGATTCTTCTGTGCGCATAAAATTGGCCTTTGTAACCTGATGGCGGCCGCTTCCGCTGTCGCTAACAGTCGTTGGCCTAGTACCTTAGGGCAGCTCGATGGGACTTTATAAATCACACGAAAAGCTTCGTTGGGGTCCACACGATGTCCGGAATCGACAACATGCGCGAGGATGGCGCTGCTTATGCTCCTAGTTTCGCCTCTTCCCAGCCCTGCGGGGAGGTGTTCCCGTATTCGCTTGGATAATCGCCGACTCGTGCGACCAACATAACGGCAGGGATCCCAGTTGGCACGAGGTGAGCTAATAAGTAGTCCGGCAGCCACACCCAAAATGTTGGCATCTGGTATGGGTGTGCATGTCGAAAGTCGTGTGGTCGACAAGATAAAGATTCCCAATCAGAAGTCAGGGAAGACGGTTTGAGTTGGACAACCTTTACTGCCTGAGGAAGTGCGTACACAAGGGCTCTGTAGGCAGTCGTCGCGAGCGCGCTCCAAGCAAGCTGTTGTCTGTGTCCGCCTTCGAGGTGTTGTGTCAGCGCGTGTGCGCCCTTCGTTGTCTCCACGTCGCCAGCCAATCAGAGTGGGGACAGCGTTGATTGGCTTCGAGCACTCGCGCGGCCCAGGAGCGTATCGACATGGAGTGTGAGGCGGACAGGACGGCAGAGTGACAAAGGCGGAGGGCGAGGAGACGCGAACGGCCACATGCATTCCCGACAACGTCTGCCAGAATCCGATGTGGTCCCCGTGTTGGTCCAACGCATCTACTGCCACAGGCCTGGAACGGGCACCTCTCACGCAAGTTGAAGTGTGTTCTTCATGCGGCACCTCCAACACATGCGAGATATGAGTAGCCTACCTCCACTGCGCAAAACTGTATTTCGTTGAGCCACTTGCGCCCACTCCCCGTGTCAGATGGCTGACCGGCTCGGACAGCGAGCCGGTGCTAGGGAGGGGGAGGATAGGGTGGGGTAGACTTTGAGGACCGCGCCCCCCAGCGGCACTCGGTTCATACACCTCACTATAAAAAAATCTGACGTCTATGACACTCATAGGTATTTTGGCAGATTTCGAATAATTAATATTTACCCGAACGTGAAAACCTCGGCGCCTCAGTGGGAATCGAAACCACGCGGTAAGGAGAATGCTTTAGTACAGCCAACGCTCTAACAACTTGAGCTATGAGGCCTCGCCGGACGACTCGAGCTTAATCACATTTGGGTCAAGTTACCCACCCAACCTACTGCAACGTCTGGAATCCACCAAATCTGATATGGTAAGTTGACTGTCCAAGCAGGATTTCCTAAGTACTTCACCTAGAATCCACCAGATGACTACCAGGCTCACGTAATTCATAGGCATTTTAGCAGATTTGGAATAATTTATATTGACCCAACTGTGAAAAACCCAAATGTGATTAAACTCGCGTCGTCCGGCGGGGCCTCGTAGTTCAAGTGGTTAGAATGTTGGTTGTACTAAAGCCTTCCCCTTACTGCGTGGGTTCGAATCCCACCGAGACGCCGAGTTTTTCACAATTGGGTCAATATGAATTCTATGACACTCTCACTCTGTTGGAAGCTGAGCCGTTCATCCGTTGTTCGAGCGAAATCCTGGTTCAGCTTACTAGTATAGTTGGTGGGGTATATTTGAATACTTATCATCCGGGATTTTCATGACGGCGTCTGGAAGACGAAAATCGATGACTACGGTAATACATGCTAGGGTTATAGTTGGGGTTAATTTTTAGGTGCTGTCTTTGGACGCCCTAACCATTCGGGCATTCCTAGCCTAATTCTGACTTGTAGCCTGCAGCGTCGCATTAGCATACAAATTACTGCTACTTAAACAGAATTAGTAGCGTAAATCGCACACAAATTATCGAGTGGTTTCCACTTTTTTTCGTCGATTTGCATGTGGTTATAACAGGGTGGCCAGGGGTTGCAGCCATTTACTGCATGCGGGGCTCCGCGCAGGCCGCTTTGGGATTCATGCGCTCTGTGGCAGTCCGCGCCTCCTTACTCTCCGCCACCTTGCCACGCTGCTCTCCTGTCCGCCTCACACTCCCTGTCGATCCGCTGCTGGGACGCGCAGGGCTTGTCACTAGCTTCGCGAAGCCTGAGGCTAGTCAACGCTGACCCTTGTCCGATTGGCTGGCGGCCTCTGAGACAGGGTGGAAGGTGCATAAACTTTCTGGGGCCGAAGGACCTCGACGGCGGACACAGACTACGCAACTTGCTTGGAGAGACCGCCCGTGGCGACTGCTTGCAGAGCCTTTATGTACGCACTTCCTCAGCAGTAAAAGTTGTCGAACCCAGTCCGTCTCTCCTGACTACTCATTTAGGGACCTTTGTCCTGTAGACCATACGGTCCCGATAATTGGTGACTCTTTGCGAACAGCAATCTTCTTTCTTCCCAACGACGAAGTCAGCCATTGACCGTGGACAGTTTTCCGCCGGAAGGCAAACATATTTTGCACCCGCTTTTGGCATTCTTTCGGCCCTACAACTTAGAGGGAGGAACGGCTTATGGAGATGTACGGTCTCTCTTAACCGTCACTTTCAGCACTCTCAACTCCCTCGACTCCTCCCGCGTCTCCCCTTTTGCAGTTGGAGATCGCGCTTACCGAGCGGGCCGATGATAGAGCTTCTCTCCAGAAGCAGACAGCTTTTCACTCATCTCGGAGCCAAATAAGTCCTCCATCCCGCATGTCCAGTCTGCACATTCAGCCCATTTCAACACAGTCGCCGCCGCCGCCGCCGGCAGGTGCTAAAGCTCTTCGCTGCATCTCTCCCTGCTCCTTCACCTCCATGGAGAGCAAACGGGTAAAACGGATCCGCCCGAAGGTCAGTGCAGCCAATCTTCCTGGCAGCTCTAATCCTGGTTGCACATTTTACGTTCGAGACACCCGGAATGACAGGCGTTTCTTGGTTGACACCGGTGCGCAGCAAAGTGTCATTACACCCATGCCAGCTGATCGTCGGTGCCCCAATTCCGACTTTTTCTTCGGGTTGTCAACACTTCGCCCATCACCACCTTCTCTGGACATCGACCTCTGACGTCTTTTCCCCTGGGTCTTCACAGTTGCTGACATTCCCTGTGTCATTCTCGATGCAGACGTTCTCACCGCTTCTAATGTTCTGGTCGACTGCCTTCATTCCCATCTTCACGACAAGACCGCCAACCTCACCCTCCGCGGTATCTCTTCTTTTGACGCGTCCCGTCAACTCACCGTGTTTTGGATCCTGAAACCGAGAATCCATTCCGGAAACTCCTCGCCATATACCCGGTCTCACTAGTCCCAACTTCGGCAATCCTATTTCACCACACGACGTTGTTCACCACATCCGGACCACTGGCCCTCCCGTGCTTTCTCGGCCCCGCCGTTTCGCGTCCGCACGACTTTCTGAGGCCAATGCCAAGTTCGAGCACATGTTTCAAATGGGCATCATCCCTCAGTCTGAAAGCACGTGGGTCTCGCCCCTCCACATGGTCCCAAAGGCCACCACTGGTGACAGGCGCCCCTGAACAAGGTTACTGTTCCGTACCGCTACCCTGCCCCACATCTTCAGGATTTTGCCGGTGCCCTATTCGGCAAATCGGTGTTCTCGAAGATCGACCTGGTGCGTGTGTTGCGCTACAGTCCCATCGGCCTAGAGGACGTTTCAAAACGGCCGTCACCACCCCCTTTGGTCTCTTTGAGTTCCTGCGCATGCCGTTTGGACTCTGCAATGCCTCCCAGACCTTTCGGAAGTTCGTAGATAGAGTGCCTCGCAGCCTACCATTTGTCTACTCCTACATGGATGAGCTTTTAGTAGTTATTTCCACCGCCGAAGAATACATGGAGTATCCTGAAACGATGTTCGACCCCCTTCAACAGTTTAGCGCTGTTCTCAACCCTTCCCAGTACAGCTTCGGTGTGCCCTCCTTCGAATTTCTTGGACATCTCGTTGACTCCAACGGCATCCATCCTCCTGCATAGAAGATTGCGGCTATACGTGATTTTCCAACTGTCTCATCCAAACGTCAGCAGCAGCGACTTCTAGGTCTGGTGAATTTCTACCGCCGGTTCCTCCTGCACTGTGCCGACACTATCCTGCCACTCACGAGCCTCCTCCCGGGTCTCAAAGGTTCGTTCGAGCTGTTTGTAGACGCATTCGCTGCTTTCGACAAGGTGAAGTCTGTCGTAGCGACGCCACCATCCTGACGCACTTTTCTCCCGATGCACCCATCTCCCTCATGGCTGATGCCTCCAATGTTGGAGTAGGCGCGGATCTCCAACGACACCTTGCAGGTCACACCCAACCACTAGTTTTCTTCTCCAGGAAGTTTGCACCTACCGAGACGCATTACAGCACATTTGCAATGGAGCTTCAGGCGAGCCCATGAAGCAGATAGCCAATGTGTCTCTCCATTTGTGTAGTCGCTTGTAGTTTGAAGCTAAAAACGTGGCTTATAAAGTCGCCACATGACGGAATAACTCAATTCTCACGTTTTATTTGAGCCTGGTGAGTAAGGGAGGAGAAAGTGCGAGAGATGCTACGCACGTCGGTCTCACTATGAACTACTTCCAACGCAAGCCGACAGAATAAGTCGACTGCGTAGGCGTCATCATTTGCGACGATTGAACTGTCAATTCGGCTCAGTAGCACGTACTGTGGCGCGCGTGAGCCGATGTTCCATGATTCACTCTTGCTCCTGAGGCACAGTGATCTTGGAAAAAGTGAAGCTAACGCCCCACATGACTGCCTATAGATGCGATCGGACGATTTCCAGGAAGCAGTTCAGATTTCGGCGTGATCGTTCGAGTTATGGTTCTCGGTTCTCGGTCGATAAGCAAGCATAATGACCTCCCGACTTCATACTCGGTTCTGAAATTTCGCCTGTGTAGTCATCAGTTATGCCGAAGGACGCGCATGACCGACAGTTACACTGACAGCGAGCCAAATTGCCGGTTAATTATCATGCAAAAAATCCAAAATGATGATTAAATTTCGACTCATGCGGGGACCAACAAGTAATCATCGCATCAACTATGACACCCGGCGATGAATGCGGGAGTTGCTAATTGCAGAAGCATGTGGTTGCTTAGTCTCTCTGGAGAATCGAAATGTCTACCTAATGCAACCTCTTGTTCTAGTAATCTCATCTTCTTCCCTGCAAGACTTTCTTCTCTCATCCATAATGCGATTGCTATGCAATTCACTAGGGCATCTGCGGTAGCAGAGATTACCGTCAAACTTGAGGAAACAACTGTTTAGTGGCATCAACATCTAACCAGGTAAAAGAGGAAAATAAGCAATTAAGCATGCAAATGGGATGATGTGTGCATGACCTTGGAATTGATCTAAAGAAAAAAAGCAAGATCTAACTAATGCGATCACCGAAACAAGAAATTTTATTCGTCTGACGTTTCGAATTCTCACTTAATCCCATCATTAGAGACGGTTGCAGATGTAGAAAGTTTTAAAAAGCTAGTCGAAGCGCCGCCCATCTTGCAGAAACTTCTAGAAGGCGAATCCCTAGCCCTATAGGAGCGCGCGCGCATACTTATACGATAGGTACTTAGTCACAATTTGCTTTCTTATAAAAAGTTTATAAATAATAAATAGATACAGACATAAATTAATGAGAATACCTCTAGCTTAAGTTTGTTTATCTTCTACCCCTAAACCTATTCCCAACCAATCACAAGGGCGGATTCAAACCCAATGTTTGCAGTAGTTACAAAAACGGGAGAGGATTGACCCCCGAGGACCCCGGGCAAACGGCCACTCTTCGAACGTGGAGCCCCCGCCGTCGTCCTCGCTGGACATCCGCCAACTCCCCATGGACAATCACCCGAACCCAGTTTATTTTTGTATTTAGACTCCCCTTTTAGTTTCCCTTTGTACATAGGTCGTTGTAAATCGTGTGGTACCGACAAAGACAAGGGAGACCGGAATGGCCATTTCTGGCTTATTAGCCGTCATCAGCCAGTCATACCCAACCCCAAGTGTGGATCATTTGAGATTCGAACCCGGGACCTTTGGTCATGGAGTTTGACGCTCTACCATTGAGCCACGGGCCCGTTGTCCTGTCGGTTGTGATCGGGAATATTAATTATGATAGTGGGCGCTCACCGATCAGGTTACGGAACATGCTCGTTCCGTTGTGTCTTGGGGCTCATACTAGAACCCTCGCAGGCAGTCGCACAGCGACTAGTAGAATGATGTAAATACAAAAATAAACTGGGTTCGGGTGAGAGCGAATTCATTTCTTTTCGAAGTAACACACTTTCGAGTGCAACCCTAAAGAGTCATGTCCCAGACACGCAAATCCATATCTTGCACTCAATAATTTCTGGCCATGCACACACTGGACACTGGGCACAAATTTGCATGGCAAAACACTCGCATTGTTGGCGCCTGCCCAATGAGGAAAGAACGCCGATTTCGGGATTCATCGCCGAGGCAGTCCTGCAACGGTTAGTCGCTGGTCTTCCAACACCACAGACCTAAGTTCTGGGTCCGGTATGTGGATGATACCCTCTGCGTTATCGACCGAGATCAACTGCTGACATTCAAGGAACATCTGAATGCGGTCCTCCCGGATATATAATTTACGATGGAGGAGGAAGAGAACAACCAGGTGGCCTTCCTGGATGTCATCCTATGCCGCAAAGATCGTGGTGGACTTAAGACCAAAGTGTTCAGGAAAACAACAAATACGATGCTAATACCAAACTGAAACAGCAACCACCAAATCAGCCACAAACGCAGTTGTGTAGGGAAGCTCCATCGGCGTGTCCAAACGCACTGCAGTGGGCCAGAAGATAAGATTGCCAAACTACAATAGCTTCGACAAGTCTTCAACGCCAATGGCTACCCTCGCAACTTCGTCAACCGGTACATACGCAAAAGGGACGAAAGGCCTAACCGTTTTGGAAGCTGTCGGTCGTCTTCTCGCATCACTTGGGGTTAGTTGCACACAGACGGGAGGCAACCACCATGTTCAGGTAGTTAAACCGAACGACCCGCTGCCACGGCAAGAAACGTCTGGAGTCGTTTATCAGATCTGGTGCAGTTGTGGACAAAGTAACTATGTCGAAGAAACCGGAAGACAGCTCCGAACGCGAATGGCCGAACACGCCGCAGCGGTGCAGAGAAATGACGCCAGCTCTCAAGTTGCGGCTCATTCGACGAGATCCGGCCACACATTCAAGTTCGACGAGGCCGAAATTCTCGCAAGAGGTGGCAACCGCGTGAGCCGGGAGCTGCTTGAGCCATGGTTTACTGGTCTCCAGTACATTAACAAGTGTATTGACCTTCCCCTTCCGTACTCAGTGCTGAGACTTCGCCTAGGTGGAGTAATTGGCCGCGCGGGAAACACACACCTGAACACTTTTACCAACGCCAGGATCGGTGGATCAGATGGTCGAGCAATCATCAAATCAACATCCAACACAAACGATGGAATTGTAACGATTAACGAAGTGCATGTCGGCCACCAAACAGTCAACACACCAAGTGCAACGATCCCTGATGCATGGGGGAGGGGGGTTGGCAGCCGTGAATATTCATAGGCATGCGGTAGCATGAAGACTACGTCCTATAAATACTGTAGCCCCTTGTGCATGAACCACCCCTATCTGCTTTTGTCTCTGATGATGGGTTCGAGCAGGAATCCGAAACGTCAGGAGAATAAAGCTCTTGTCCCAGCGATCGTATCTCCCTCTTCGAGGCTGCTTCCTGGGACTCGTCTCTTCGCTTCAATTGATAAGTGAATCTCTGATTTGGCGGGGACGATTGTAGGGCACTAACGATAATGTCGGCTTAGCTTACAGTGGGGCACCCAGGCCTACCACAACAGGTATGGCAGTTGTGACTCCGTGCATGCACTGACTAACAATTGATCTTCGGTGAGCTTCTCTGTGTATGTGCATTCTCCCCACTGCCTGTCGTGCTAACTTATTATCCCGATAAAATTCTATCTCATTTACTATTGTTCCATTTGTAGTTTTAGTTCAGATACGTCAGATGTACGATGAAAATGATACTCGTTCATTCCGCCTCTACCATTCCAGTTCGCTCGTGCTGCCTCACTCGCGTGATTGTGGTCATTATTCATCATACAACTCGGTAATGGATCGAGAACAATTTGCTGTACATCCAAATGTTTCAATGGAACCACAAGTTCCGACGTTTGAGAATTTCATGGTTACGATCGAAAGTCTGCAACCGAGCAAATAAAGGGTTTAGTTCAAATAATTTCATCCTGCCGGGGCTGGGGCCGTCGAGGGGCGTGACTGGTTTCCAATCAGAACCTGCACCGAACAACGCCTACTTCAGCAGGTGTTGTAGGCAGCTTTGGATAGTAAAAATACACCGGTCATGCGCCCATTCCTCGTGTGGCTGCTTCTCCAACAGTTTGGAAATGGATTAATGAATGCTCCAGTTACGAGGACGTTGGTAGATTGCTGTAGACCTCTGCTCATGACGTAAAGACGAAATCTTCACCCGCCATCTTCTAGCGACCCGCAGACAAGAAGGCGGACCAAACGTCGACTAGTTCGCCGAAAAGTTGAAGTTTTTAACTAGAGTGTGATCTCAAAGTTGTCGCAGCAGAACAGAATCGTGATGATACCATCAAAGACGCCTTCAATAAACCAGATTCGATAGAGACTGTTGGAGCAGAAGACTTTGAACTTTCAAACTGATTTTGGCCAGACAGTCACTGGAATTGGCAGAAACGCGGTAGTTTGCCAGAACCTTATTCTCTGCCGCTGCTCAGGCGTGTGAAACTCCATCCAGTCGTACTAAAAGACCTGAAGTAGTGGCTCCAAGTCCAGCCTATAAGAAAGATTACTTTTGTGGGTATGACAGGTAGCCTCGCTCGAAGTGTCCGGCACGCAATTTGGTGTGCGAATGATGTGTCAGAGGGGGGCACTTCCACAAAAGCCTGCCTGGCGTCAATAAACCGAAAAATTCTCCCTTCTACACACCCGACCGTTCCTGCCGTAGCGGGAGCTACTACTTCTGATCGTCCCTGAAGAGCAGCGATCGAAATACAGCTAAACGGAACTGACTGTCGGGCTCTACTACGCACCTCGTCCTAAGTAGTACTCTGAAATAATTGAAAAATTTATAGATCTCGCGCTAAGATATCCATGGGCACCACTGCTCTGAACAATGCCACGCAAAGACAAGCTATCGGTCTTACCGATTTTACGCGCCAATGTTCCATTCAGCCAAGACTTTCTTCGGCTATACAAAGGCGTCAAAGTTTCTTTTGAGGGACCTAAACCTACCTTCTTGGCGTGTTCTATGGCTTCTGCTTACATCGAGCCTCCTCGTTGGTTTACTAATCCAACACAGGACAGCAGGCCCATCACGACAAAATCTGGTAGGCACACTAACGTTGAGGGATCTATGCAAGAGTAATTGAGCTCCCCCCATCGCCTCAGCGAGCCCAATTGCCGGTGGTAGCCAAATAAAACCGCAAAGAGTGGATGGTTGTCGAGTATAGCCAGACAACCAACACACACTACTAGATGCCTACCCCTCACCCACGATAAATGGAATGACTAAATATACTCCAGACTACGACGCGTATAGCACTAATGATCTCAAGAGCGCCTATTACCGGATACCCTCGTAGGAAGAAGAAAGGGCATACGCTACTTCCGAGGCTTGTAAAGTTTGTATCAATTTGGTCAAACCCCATTTAGTGTGACCAACGGAGTTGCGTATTCCCAACTGGACTATTGACAATATAATTATGCGCGAACACCTGAGAGATATCTTCGTCTACGTGGATAGTGCCAGCATCTGTGGGAACGGCCTCATGTAGCATGATCTAGACCTTCAAAAATTCCTCAACGTGGCCGAAAGATGCGAACCAATCTCCGATGAAGCCAAAACTGTCATCGCTGCATCTAAAGCACAAAACTAAATCATCAAAGCCACCCAACCATTCGAACGATTATCAATCGACTTTAAAGGTCCAACTCGTCGGTGACCCGCAATCTCTATTTGCTGACGGCTGACGATGAATATTCCCGTTCCCCATTTGCATCTCCTGACCAGTCTGCCGAAACTGGCATCAGATGATTGTGCCAGTTCGTCTCCATATCCACACCGATCGGCCATTTTCATCTACATCAGACGACATTTAACAATTCCTTCGTGATAAGGGAGTGGCTACTCCATAAAATCCGCACGAGAACGAGCAGGTTTAGCGTTTGAACCAAACTTTGTGGGTGACTATTTTGCTTGCTCTGAAATCCCAAAGCTTGCCTGTAACGCACAAGCAATCCGTTCTCCTGAATTTCCCGCACTCATCAAGTGATGGGTTCAAGTGAGAATCCGAAACGTCTGGCGAATAAAACCCTTGTTTCACCGATCGCTTCTACTTCTTGTCAATTACCCTCAAGTGTTGCTGTCAGTGTTGATGGACTAGACGGTGAATTCTCATTTAGATGAATAAAATCAATATTCCGAATAAGTGTCCCCTGTTTCTCAATTGCTCCCTAGATTTCGTCTTTCCACTTGTATGAGCAATAATCAGCAGTCTTATTATTGGAGCACCATAGGTGTCGGAATAGCGAGAAAAGTGCTACGCAGGGTTTACTCTCTGCAATCCCCTTCATGTGCCTCAAGGAAGTCAATCCACGTTTGACCCGACGGACGGAACCCACCGTACGGATACGAGAAAATGGTAAAATTCTCCCCAGCCAACGGTCTAAAAAACAGCCCCTGCAGACCAGTTTGTAGGACACAGCCATTAAATGTTGGATTTTTAAAGGGCTTGACTGTTGCAGACTTTTAAACGGCAGAGCACATGAGGAAACGCGGCTAGACTGACGTACAACGCTTCACATTCCCTCAATTATGAACCGTTAGAGTGAAGGAGGCAACCACTGTTCAAAAATTGGTGTCCACGAAAGCGAAACTCAATTAGCGGGGCTTTGTATATGTACATAGTTAGTAAGAAAGGATTATGTAGATGGATTGACGGTTTCTGATCGTGTGCGTCCGCTGTACCACCTTCCACGAGGATTTGTAGCACCGCAGTGTGTGCAATCCTCCTGTTTGTTGCTGAAACCGAGAAAGACACCTGGGATAGTTTTGACACCCCCATCATGTAACGCATGGGCTCTTCTTTGTCGCCCCCAGCATCTGGCTGGAGGGGAGAGCAGGTGAGATGGCCCGCAAATTAAAAATCCAGAGCTTAAGGACGTTGTTGAAGAGGAGAATCTAACTAAGAGTCTGTACGAATTTATTTTCCTCTTTTCACTTTTTTGATCACATTTTTTGGAATCCTCATGACTGCGCTGCTTTGGCCCCTGAGATGTGAGATAAAACAAACGAAAAATTAGCTTACTTTGAGCTAGTGTTTGGGTGCTTTCCAAGTCTTCGAGACCGTTTCTTATTCTTCTTATTTTTGGTGTGCTTACCTAGCTGCCTTTCGAGGGTAGTCTTTTTGAAACGCTCCTATAGGTTAGCGTCAGATGATATCCGGAACGGTTAATGATGCGTGAATATTCGAGCAGTTATGGCTACCGCTGCGAAGTTCTTTCATTGCATCTAGATTTGCGAATGAACAAAGGCCCCCTGTCAACCCTATGAGCAGCAGTATCGTAACCCAGACACCCTACATAAAACGCACGCGCGTGTAACTGGCCCTTACAGCTCATTCTGAAGATTACTGAAGTCCGACAGGTGACCTGTAACTCTCTCGCTCATTTTGTGTATTCGCTCCTGATATGTGTCATCGGCTCCATTAGGATGCCGCTAAAGTTGTCCGCAGCATTTCATGCGAACTAAACATCATCAGGTATTCTTTCATGACGGGATCCCAATCATACTTGCGGAGCGGGTGTGACTTGTGAAAATCTGCCGACAAAATTATTTTGGTCATTTACTGGCTGCGTCAAAGAATCGTCTGAGCAGATCCTCACGCTCCATTTCCTTTCAAAGCAAAACGGCTTCTGAAGAGGTGCCTTGCTGCTATGATTCAGTAGTTTCGTTATTTCCCAAATATATTATCCACAAATAGGCAGTTGTCGGATATTCATCTAGAAGTCACGGCGGACGCAGTCGGACAGACTGCCGAATTTCGCAGGGAAGATGTGAATAAATGTGCCCTTCATCGATGAGCCCTTCAGATGCTACACCCACCAACCTTCCAGCTGGTCTCGAATCCATTCTACTGACCTCTGTCCTACCTGAAGACAAGCGCACTGACATACGCAGCTGTGCCACTGGACTTCAACAGCAACCACCCAATCACCCACAGACGCAGTTGTGTAAGGGCGCTATATCGGCATGTCGAAACGCACTGCAGTGGGCCAGACGACAAGATTGCCGAACTACGATGCCTTCGACGAGCCTTCAAAGCCAATGGCTCCCGCGCAACTACGTCAACTGGTGCATACGTAAAAGGGGTCAAACGGCCAAACCGCACGGACACAAAATTTTGGTGAGTGCTTCCGGATGTCAAGAACGTTTCGGAAGCTGTCGTCCGCCTTCTCGCGCCACTTGGGGTTGGAGTTGCACACAGACCGGAGGCAACCATCAGGCGTCAGGTGATGAAACCGAAAGACCCACTGCCACGGTAAGAAACGTCTGGAGTCGTTTATCAGATCTGCCGTAGCGGAGCTACTCCTCTCGGTCGCCCCTGAAGCGCAGCGATCGAAATACAGTTAAACGGAACTGACTGTCGGGCCCTACTAGGCACACCGTCCTAAGTAATAGTCCGGGATAATTGAAAAATTTATAGATCTCGCTTTAAGATATCCATGGGCGCCACTGTCCTGAACAATGCCACGCAAACACAAGCTATCGGTCTTACCAATTTTACGCGCCAATGTTCCACTCACCCAAGACTTTCTTCGGCTACACAAAGGCGTCAAAATTTCTTTTGAGGGACCTAAACCTACCTTCTGGACGTGTTCTATGGCTTCTGCTTACATCGAACATCCTCGCTTGTTTACTAGTGTAACACAGGACAGCAGGCCCATCACGACACACTAACGTTTATAAGGAGTCTATGCAAGAAAGTCATCGTCTTCTGCCTGAGAGAGTAATTGAGCTTCCCCTTATAGCCTTGGCGAGCCCAAATCCCGGTGGTAGCCAATGAAAACCATAAAAAGTGAGTGGTTGTCCATTATAGCCAGACGACCAACAAACACACTCCTAGATGCCTACCTCTCACCCAGGATATATGAAATGACTAAATATACTCCAGACTACAACACGTATAGCACTCTTGGTCTCAAGAGCGCCTATCACCAGATGGCCGTCACCACCCACTTTGGACTCTTTGAGTTCCTGCGCATACCGTTTGTACTCCGCAACGCCTCCCAGACATTCCAAAGGTTCGTAGACAGAGTGCCTCGCGGCCTACCACTTACCTACGCCTATATCGACAACCTTTTGGTAGCCGGCTCCACCACCGAAGAACACATGGAGCATCTGGCAACGGTGTTTGACCGCCTTCAACAATTTGGCGTTCTTCTCAACCAGTCCAAGTGCGTCTTCGGTGTGCCCTCCCTAGAACTTATCGGTCATCTGGTTGACTCCAACGGCATCCATCCACTTCAATCGGAGGTTGCGGCCATCCATGATTTCCCTCCCCCCTCTTCCAAACGTCAGTTGCAGTGATTTCTGGGTATGGTCAATTTCTACCGCCGGTTCCTCCCGCACTGTGCCGACATCATCCTGCCGCTCACGAGCCTCCTCTGGGGTACCAAAGGTTCGTTCGAGCTGTCTGCAGACGCCAGCACTGTTTTTGACAAGGCGAAGGCTGTCCTGGCCGGCGTCACACTCCTGACGCACTTTTCTCCCGATGTTCCCATCTCCCTCTTGGCTGACGCCTCCAATGTTGGAGTAGGCGCGGTTCTCCAACGGCACTTTGCAGGCCACACCCAACCCCTAGTTGTATTCTCCAGGAAGTTATCACCTGCGGAGACGCGCTATAGCACATTTGGACGGGAGCTCCTTGCTGTCTTCCTCGCTGTGAAACACTTCAGGCACTTCATTGGGGGCAGGGACTTCACTGATTTCACGGATCACAAGCCACTTGCGTTTGCTCTCAAGTCCATGTCTGATAAGCTCAACCACTGGGAAATTCGCCAACTGGACTACATCTCACAGTCTACCTCAGACATCCACCACATCGAGGGGTCATGCAATGAGGTGGCTGACGCACAGTCCAGGCCCTCCATCGCTCATCTCCAACTTTCTCCAGCGATCGACCTATCTGAGATGGCTGCCGAACAACGCCGTGTTGGTTTTCCCTGAAACAAGGACGTTTCCGGACTCCAACGCCAGGACCTGCCACTGACTCCTAACAACGGGCCCATTCTATGCGATGTCTCCACCATTTTACACCGTCCCTTTGTGCCGCCATCCCTCCACCGCAAAGTCTTCTGCTCCCTGCACAACCTTTCCCGCCCAGGGAGTCAAGCTACCGACAAGTTGGTTTCCGACCGCTTCGTCTGGCCTGGAATGCACAAGAACCTGAAAGCATGGACACGGGCGTGTCTCGGCTGTCAACGGAATAAGGTCCAATGTCAAAACAAAGCTCCCATTGGCACCTTCCCTACTCCGGACGCAGGGTTCAGTCATGTTCACCTGGACATCGTAGGTCCCCTGCCTCTGTCCAACGGTTGTTCCTATCTCCTCACCTGCGTGGATCGATTCACCCGGTAGCCGGAAGCTATTCCTCTGCCTGATGTCGCTGCTCCAACGGTCGTCAAGGCCTTTCTCATTCGATGGGTTGCCATCTTTGGTGCACCCTCCACAATCACGACTGACCGTGATGCCCAGTTTGAGTCTAACCTCTTCCAGTCTCTCCTCGCCATTTTAGGCTGTACTCGCATCCACACTACAACCTATCATTCGGAAGTCAACTTAGGCATCCCTACGCGCCGTAGACGATCCGGAGAACTGGACAGAACACCTTCCCCTGGTCCTGCTGAATATTCGCTCCGTTTCAAGTCGGACTGCCCTGCTGCTGAACTCGTGTTCGGTGTCACCGTCCGACTTCCCAGTCAGATGATCTCGCCAACCCCGCGAGTTGCAGTTGAGGATCCTATCAACCTCCTGCATCGCCTCCGGCAACTCATGCGGACACTTTCCCCGGTTCCCCCCAAAGACCGCCACTGGTGTCCGGCGGTCCTGACTGCGGTGATTACAGAATTCTGGACGACGTTACTGTCTCGGACCGCTACCCTCTCCCACATACTCAGGATTTTGTCGGTGCCCTATTCCACAAATCGGTGTTCTCGAAGATTGATCTGGTCCGTGCTTTCCACCAAATTTCCATCGTCCCGTAGGGCGTTTCTAAGATGGCCGTCACCACTCGCTTTGGCCTCTTTGAGTTCATGCGCATGCCTTTTGGACTCCGCAATGTCTCCCAGACCTTTAGGAGGTTCGTAGATAGAGTGCCGCGCAGCCTACCATTTGTCTACGCCTATATCGGCTACCTTTTAATAGCTACAGTAGGTGGGCTAACGCACGAAATGTCAACAGAAATTCCGAAATGAGTTTCCGTTTCGAAAAATTAATTAAGAAGGGTTGTAAAAGCAATCAGTCTGTAACATAATTCTATAATAATACAGTTACCCCAAGACGCCGGCTTTCGAACAAACTTCTTTTCGCCTGCATCCGAAAACATTACTCCGTTAAAAATGACAACATAAGTAGCATGCAGTTTTTCATTGATATTTTATGCCCTTAAAGATTCAACTATATACCATGGAAAACATGCATAAAAATATTCACTTTTTGCTCATTCGGTAGAAAATTTTGTTTTCTTCGGGCTTTATACTCAAAGAAAGGGTTTATTTCGGTTTTCAAAAAGTTTCTAATTGTGTGATTTTTTAATACCGTGAAATGGCCCTTCATAAAACGTCATGTCTCTGCATTTACCAATGTGGCTTGTAAAGTTAACAATGTGGCTCAAATCCACTGCTTAATTTTATGAACCCTATATGGTCTTCGCGTAATACGGCGGAAAAATATATGGTTTTCCGTACGCGGAAATTAGACGGCTTATAGTTTGGAAACCCTGAATGTGAGTGTAACGGTAGGTCGGATACAAAATTATTCGGGAATTGGAAGAGTTTTATAAAACCGAATCATACTTCCATGCAAGACTTTCTTCTCTCATCCATAATGCGATTGCTGTGAAACTCACTAGGGCTTCTGCGGTAGCAGAGGTTATCGTCGAACTTGAGTAACCAACTGTTCATTGGCGTCAACAGCTAACTAGGTAAAGGAATAAAGTAAGCTATTAAGCATGCAAATGAGATAATGCGTGCATGACCTTTAACTTGATCTAGGGAAAAAAGCAGGATCCAACTAATGCGGTCACTGGAACAAGAAATTTATTGGCCTGACGTCTCGAATTCTCCCTCAAACCCATCATCAGAGACGGTTGCAGATGTAGAAAGCTCTAAAAAGATAGTTGAAGTGCCGCCCATCTTGCAGAAAGTTCTAGAAGGCGAACTCCTAGCCCTATAGGAACGCGCGTGTATTTATACGACAGGTACGTAGTCACAATTTGGCTTCTTATAAAAAGTTTATAAATAATAAATAATTCATATTGAACCAACTGTGAAAAACTCGGCGCCTCGGTGGGATTTGAACACACGCAGTAAGGGGAAGGCTTTAGTACGGCTAACACCTTAACCACTTGAGCTACGAGGCCCCGCTGGACAACGCGAGTTTAATCACATTTGGGTCAAGTTACCCGCCCAACCTACTGCAACGTCTGGAATCCACCAAAGCTGATACAGTAAATTGACTGCTCAAGTTTGTTTAACTTCTCCTCCTGAACCTATTCCCAAACAATGAAAACGGCGGGTTCAAATTCAACGCTTGGAGTAGTTTTCAGAAAGAGAGAGGACTGACCCCCGAGGACCCCGGTCAAGCTGCCGTTCTTAGGACGTTGAACCCCTGCCGTCGCCCCCGCTGGACATTCGTGTTTTCCGCCAACTCCCCATGGACAATCACCCTGATTCAGTTTATTTTTGTAATTAGGCTCCCCTTTTAGTTTCCTTTTGTACATAGGTCGTTGAGTACATTGTAACCGCTAAAAGTCCTTCTTTCCTTGGTTCGCTCCTGCACTGACATTCGGGTTCAACCGTCTCAGATGATGGGTTCGAGTGAGATTTCGAAACGTCAGGTCAATTAATTTCTTGTTCCAACGATCGCATCTTCTTCTTCTAATGCATGTTTCTGCAGGGCAGCTCAGAAAGAGGGAGAGGGGTGGGGGAAAAAGGCGGAAATGGTTCATGAATAAGTGAGTCACCAGAAAGTTACAAAGAAAAAACGACTTCATAAACTTACGGGCATGCCGAGGAGCGACGGACTAAGGCACGCTCTGAGATCGAGATCGCGTCTATACCGCGATCAAGTTGCGAAGTCTACGCGCACGCGCGCCCTTAAGCCCATGCTAGGCGTTTGCAAACGTGACTCACATGACTTGTTTCCATCGTTCTACCAAATCGACCTTCATGTCAAGGTCACAGATCAAGGACGAAAAACGTCTGCGGACCAGACGGAAGAAAGTGGTCGGCGCTGAACAAGCGACAACAACGGCTTCTAGCCAGTGCAGCCTTATTCAGTAAACTCTCGGACTCTCGATAGACCATTCGCCACCCTAGCTACGCCTACTACCGCCCAATCGAATTCCCTGCATGCTGCAAGCGACCAATCAGGATCTGTATGGGTCATTAATGCGTACGTGCGTGCGACGCCACATGCTTTGGTACTATAAAAGTCAGCGTTGATGGGACTCATGTCAGCTCTTCGCTACTCCTCTGGTCACTGGCCGAGATGACGCTGCCACAGTCACAATTGTTCGAAGACGAATTCCCCCTGATTCGAAGCTGTCCGGAACTGAACGAAATCCGCATTGCAGGAGAAATTAAGGATATCACTGTAGAGGTAAATGCCCTTGCTGTTACCGCCCTTTACACCGACATTTGGGTGTTTTAGGTGAAGGACGGCCATCTGCTTCAGGCTCACAGAATAATTCTAGCAGCTCGCATTCCGTCCCTCCGAGTTGCTCTCAGTGGCCGCCTTGGAGAGGAGCACTCCGTTCTGAGATGGCCAGGCGTGCCCCATTGGTAAGTGTCTCGTCCGTTCTTTGATTTCGTTTACTGCTAATGCCCCTTCAAGTGTTGCAATTGCGTTCGTACAATACGCGTACACGGGGCGGTTGGAGATAACCCAAGAGAATGCAAGAGGTATGGTTGCGCTTGCAAGGATGATGAAGCTCCCTGTCCTCGAGCAATGGAGTGTGACATTTATGGCCGACAGGTACAAGTATTTGGTGAATATGACTGGCCAATTGTTCACTCTAAAGGCTCAGTGTAGAAAATCTGGCGATCACATGGGACTTTGCCAAATCTCTGAATGTGGAATTACTGATGAACAGATGTATCAGTCTGATGAGGGAACGCTTTTCAGGTTTCGTATCTAGCGACCTGTTTGTTCACTTGCCAGCCGAGACTGTCCTGGGTTTGCTTCGAAGCGACAATCTGGCAGTGGAGTCTGAGGAAGAAGTCATTGAAGCCATTGCACGTTGGGTGGGTCCTGACACAGAGGCCGGCGATGAGAAATTGAAGTTGCACGCACCGGCAATGCTAAGGGAGGTGCAATGGCACCAGACGACTGCCGATTGCCGCGATCGCCTAATGGAGACTTATCCAGCATTCCACAGAAGCCCGGAATGTGCGTAAGTATGCCTGTGTCATTCACCGTGTTTATTTTTATGTGGAAGTCAACTCATGGATCAGATTGGGGATTGGATGAGCGTTGCGGACAAAGACAGGCCACTGTGTCCCTTCAACGTAAGATGCCGTCAGAGGGGAATCGAAGGAGAGGGCGGAACCGGAGAAGTCAGGTGCGGCCCTGGCTGGCAAATAAATAAACAAGTTACTGATGTGAGTGGCGAGTTGCCTGATATACCTCAAACATTCTTCCTCTTTGGAAAAGAAAAAGACACCGATCTATGGTCTGTTTACCGTTTTGATGAGCACCTACAAGAGGCAGAACGAGTTGCAGACATGGAGTCCCGCTGGACCGCCTCCTACAGGGCCGTTGACGGTGAGTCATCCGAAACTTTTACGCCCACTTGGGCGCATTCTTCGGCAAGATCCCATTTCGTAGCCGTACCTGTAAGGGATTAGGTGTTAGAGTGGCTTGTCTAATGCAGGTACGGATAAGAGATAAGATCCGGCCCATTCTTCAGTCGGATTCCCATAGTTTATGCTGTATATTGCAGAATTATATCACAGTCGTCTCCCAGCATGGACGCCATCACAATTCATGCGATTGTAGGAGCTGTTTCCTCTGTTTTGAAAAATTAAAATATGCTATGCTGTTAGCAAACTCAGCGTTTTGTTGTGACGACGCCTGCATTTTTGTCTACCAATCTCACGGTCATTTAGAACCTTATGGCCAGCACCTCATACAGACACACGGGTAAGCATCCAGTTGTGGCCCTCACGTATTTATGACGTATAAATACTGCCTACTCTACATATTTAAGTAGG
>CACRXP010000065.1:273032-283231 GCA_902702965.1 Spirometra erinaceieuropaei
CACGGAAGAGAGCATTTTCGTGGTCGGTGGGGGACAACGAGTTAGTGAGTTTCTGGTGCGAGAAGGACGCTGGCAAGAGAGGGCACCGTACGCATTTGAACGCAGTGGGCCCGCAGTTGCAGTCGTAAAGGCTGCAGACGAGGAAGGCGAAGAGAAGACGTTTATCGGCATTTTTGGTGGACGGCTACCCACGGAGATTCTTTCCTCCTGTGAAGTCTATGACGTCAGTCAGGACAGGTGAGAAGACAGTCGTGTGACGCATACTGGTTCCCCACTTCGATAGTATCCTCACTGCAGTCTGCTTCACCCCCATAGATGGTGTAGTTTGCCCGATATGCGGGTGAAGAGAGCTGGTCCAGCTGCTGCCTCTCTGCCCGGCGACAGTCGCATCTTCGTTTTTGGCGGTATGCAACGACTCGTTCGCCCGCTTGCCTCCGTGGAATTCTGCCATCTGTGAGGAGACTGGCGGCAGCAGGCGGCCTCTGCACGCAGTGAGGACTTCTGGTTGCCAGCTGCGCCCATGAGAACTGCACGATACTGTATGGCTGCGACACACTTCAGAGGCCGAATCCTTGTCGCCGGTGGATTTAGTCCGGCAAATTCAAACGTCGTAGAAATGTTTTCGCCCCCAGATGCCCTCTGCCCACTCGGCCAGTGGACAGAGCTCGCTAGCATGAAGGAGCGTCGCATTTGGCCAGCTCTTCTCACCTCCACCGACGTGGTCTTTGCTCTCGGTGGTAATGCTCCTTCCCTTGTTCTTTGGTAGCGCAAAACTGCCTCGATTCTTTTTCTCTGTCTCTGTGTGTGAGTGAGTCTCCCTTCTTTATGCTACTCAATGCCCTTATCCGCGTAAACGTCCGTATACAACAGCAAAAGCATACTGTTCGAGTTTTCACGCATACAGTCGCATTGGATCCAGAAGTTTTCGGTTTTTCAGTGAATGTTCTCTTTTCTTCTTGATCTCCACTTTTTCAGATATTGTTTTTATGAAACAACTTACCTCTAACTTTTTACAATTTGCAGGTACTCAAATAGGCCCGAAAAACACGGTAGAGATTTTGAGTGCACCAGGAGGTCCAACTTACTTTTGCGACGACTTGAGATCATGGGCCTGGACGTTAATGCGTCCAGTGGAAGCGTTTGATCGGATTGATGGAGCTGCAAGCATTCGCATGTAAACCTCTGTGTTTTTAAATGTCATGAATAAAGAGCTTGCAAATATAATCGTTTTCTCCTTTTTATGTGACAACTTTAAAGGGATGGACAGTGTCGGGCCTTCAAGATGATCGATTGGAGGTAAGGTTTTTCTTGTGGGTACTGGAATTAGTATTTCATCACAACTGACTAGGTGGATCAGTTAATATTTGCGTCAGTATAATGCGCAAACCCAGTAAAGATACAAATCCGCAGGTGTGCGAGTTGATATTAAGGCCAAGTATGCTACTTGTGGAAAACATAAAGTTGAAGTAACTTCTGTTCTTTTCAGAACTCGAAATATGTTGGACTGTAAGTCAAGATAAATACAATGTCCCATAGGTAGTGGTTGAAGTGAATTGCTTCTGCGAGCTGAAACGAGGACCATGTCATTCAGATGATTCTGCCTAACGGTGGGCTCCTAATCGCGGACAGCAAGAGATGTGTGCCGTGTACAGAGACGTGTGCGAACACAAGGCCGAGAAATGTGATAGGTTCTGCGTTCATGGCCTGGAAATCCCCTTAGCAGTGAAGTCCGTGTTGTTAATGTCTTGGGACTTCATTGACTACTGACCATCGTCTGCCGCGTTCGATGTAGGCACGGACGATTAAGCATTGTTGTGTAAATGGGAAAAGTAGTGAGGACGGGAATAGCCGACCATACAATGGCAGTTATGGTAAATGTGGGGAAGTATTGGTGTTAATGCTCAGTCAAAACAACTTTGGTAAACCCAGGAAGAAAAAGAACCGACAAATTAATGTCTCAGACTTCCTGCATTAGAGCCGGTGTCAGTTACGAAAACGAAGTTTTTACATGGCGTAGGGCTTCATTCAATGATGTGTGTGACTTTAGCATTTCAATATAACCAGATAAAGTAAAAGGGAACTACACTTGTGTGTAAAACTACCTATGGAATGGCTTTTGATTATTGCACTGACGACTACAAATATAGGTGTTTAAGACAAAAGTATTGTTCAATATATCGTTTCGGCCACTGAACTCCTTATGTGTCTAGCAAATTTCAGCTCGCACGGCCTTCACTTGTTTATTAACCCCCCGCCCTTCACCCCTCGCGGCATTCACACGGGCATTTTGTGTGTTAAACCCTCATCTATCGATCTGCATTGTGTTTGGGCAGGCAGTGGGGGCTTCATAATCACTAAACCGGCAAGTAGCGTCTTACGTGATTTCAGAGCATATATTGTGCTGGTACCTGAGGGTTGAATTGAAATAGCATTGAAGCTGATTGGCCAGTTTGGAGAGCTGTGATGCACCGAAGACCAGACTGCCACTGTATAAATATATTTATCTGTGCGGGTTATTTCGAAGAATATATTGTGCTGGTAACTTAGTGCGTCAGCCTTTCCGACCGAGTGACTTTGAGTCCAGGTCTCAGAGCGTTGCCAATTTCCGAAATGCAATCATTTCGTCCACCGCTACTGGCATTACCTGCTACTTATTTGCTAACACCTCTTTCAAACCTATTTTGAGGTCTGGTTTTATACGATCGACTAGGAAATCACGGCCCCGTCTGTCTTAATGCATCCGAGGTTCATTTGATTCCCCGACGTCAGGACAAACGACTTTCGTTAAATGAGATCTCTTCTTATACTGTTGAAGATTGGATGTCCCAAGACATCTGCGTGAAGCTGGTTGTTAGGTTGTGTTTGAGCAACGGGGGTAAATTGGCGTCTGAGAGAACGAAGGGCGTAATGTCAAGCGTCCAATGCCTCAACTTCTATCTCTGCATACTTCGGCATCTTTAAAGGGTAAAATGACTTGTATCTGTACCTGTGATACTACGAACAAATATACATGTTACTATAATACCGATAGTAGCATATACGTTAGCACATTTACTTTTGTGCCAGCGGGACTGTAGCATAATCACACTCATGAATCTAAACTAGGGTGGATCCGGTTTTCTGGAAGTTGCAAACGACATGCACCACAGACGCAGTCTTATAGCAAAACGTCGACTTGACATTATTTAAACATACTGCCTGTTTTGAAGAAGGAGACATGATTGCCGGGACAAGAGCTTTATTAGCCTGACGTTTCGGATTCCTACTCGAATCCATCATCAGAGACAAAAAAGCAGAAACGGGTGGTTGGCCTTGGAGAACTCAGGTGCAATAACACCGACAGACTGATACATGGCGAGACCCCAAGATACGGCTTTAGCCCGATTCTACGGCCTCCCTAAGGTGCACAAAGACGGCGCTCCTCTCCGACCCATCGTGTCGCTCCAAGGGACTCCAACGTACGGACTGGCTAAGTGGCTGTTCCGGCGTCTCAAGTTCCTGACCGCTGAGTCAGACACCACGGTCTCTTCGTCAGCACAATTCCCGGAGAAACTCAAAGGGGTAAGCATCCATTCAAATGAGGTCATGGTATCTTTTGATGTTGCGTCCCTTTTTACTTCTATTGCCTAGGACCTGGCGATCGAGACAATTGAGTTGCTTGTACAAAGCGAATACGATGAAACGGAGAATCGTCTTGGACACGCCCAAATCCTTCAGCTCTGTCTCAGGACGTACTTCTCGTTCGACAGGACAATCTATGAACAGGTGAGGGACACGTCAATCGGTTCGCTGATTTCGGGATTCATTACCGAGGCGGTCCTGCAACGCTTAGAGTCGCTGGTCTTCCAACACCACAGACCTAAGTTCTGGGTCCGGCTTGTGGATGATACCTTCGTCGTTATCGACCGCGATCAACTGCTGACATTCAAGGAACATCTGAATGCGGTCTTCCCGGACATACAATTTACGATGAAGAAGGAAGAGAACAACCAGCTGGTCTTCCTGGATGTCCTCGTATGCCGCAAAGATTGTGGTGGACTAAAGACCAAAGTGTTCAGGAAGGCGACAAATACGATGCAAACACCGAACTTAACCAGCAACCACCCAATCAGCCACAAACGCAGCTGTGTAAGGACGCTCTATCGGCGTGTCGAAACGCACTGTAGTGAACCAGAAGACAATATTCTCAAACTACTATACCTTCGGCGCCAATGGCTACCCGCGCAACTTCGTCAACCGATGCATGCGTAAAAGAATCGAAAGACCAAACCGCATTGACACCAAATTTTGACGACCGCTTCCGTATGTCAAGAACGGTTCGGAAGCTGTCGGCCGCCTTCTCGCACACTTTGGGTTTTACACAGGCCGGAGACAACCATCAAGCGTCAGGTAATGAAACCAAAAGACCCGCTGCCAAGGCAAGAAACGTCTGGCGTCGTTTATCAGATCTGGTGCAGTCGTGGACAAAGTAACTACGTCGAAGGAACCGGAAGACAGCTCCGAACGCGAATAGCCGAACACGCCGCAGCGGTGCAGAGAAATGACGCCAGCTCTCAAGTTGCAGCTCATTCGACGAGATCCGGCCACACATTCAAATTCGACGAGGCCGAAATTCTCGCAAGAGGTGACAACTGCGTGAGCCGGGAGCTACTGGATACATGGTTTACTGGCCTCCAGTACATTAAAAAGTGTAATGACCTTCCCCTTCCGTACTCAGTGTCGAGACTTCGCCTAGTTGGAGTAATTAGCCGCGCGGGAAGCACACACGTGAACACTTTTCTCAACGCCAGGGTCGGTGGATCAGATGGTCGATCAATCGCCAAATCAACATCCAACACAAACTATGGAATTGTAGCGATTAACGAAGTGCATTTCGGTCATCAAACAGTGAACACACCAAGTGCAACGATCCCTGATGCATGGGGGAGGTGGGTTGGCAGCCGTGAATATTCATAGGCATGCGGTATCATGACGACTATGTCCTATAAATACTGCAGCCCCTTGTGCATGAACCACCCCTATGTGCTTTTGTCTCTGATGATGGGTTCGAGCGGGAATCCGATACGTCAGGCGACTAAAGCTCTTGTCCCAGCGATCTTGTCTCCGTCTTCGAGGCTGCTTCCTGGGACTCGTTTCTTCGCTTCAATTGATAAGTGAATCTATGATTTGGTGTTGTATAGCGGGGACGATTGTAGGGCACTAACGATAATGTCGGCTTAGCTTACAGTGGGGCACCCAGGCCTACCACAACAGGTATGGCAGTTGTGAGTCCGTGCTTGCACTGACAATTTAAAACGTCTAACAATTGATCCTCGGTGAGCTTCTCTGCGTGCAAAAAACCGCTCGGTGATAATCCCAGCGTGTGTGTATGTGCATTCTCCCCACTGCCCGTCGTGCTAACTTATTATCCCGATCAAATTCTATCACATTTACTATTGTTCCTTTTGTAGTTTTAGTTCAGATACGTCAGATGTACGATGAATAGGATACTCGTTCATTCCGCCTCTTCCATTCTAGTTCTCTCGTGCTGCCTCACTCGCGTGATTGTGGTCATTATTCATCATACAACTCGGGAATGGATCGAGAACAATTTTCTGTTTCAATGGAAGCACAGGTTCCGAACGTTTGAGAATTTCATGGTTACGATCGAAAGTCTGCAACCGAGCAAAGAAAGGGCCTAGTTCAAAGAATGTCATCCTACCGGGGCTGGTGCCGTCGAGGGGCGTGACTGGTTTCCAATCAGAACCTGCACCGAACAACGCCTACTTCGGCAAGTGTGGTGGGCACTTTGGATAGTAGAAATACACCGGTCATGTGTCCATTCCTTACGTGGCTGCTTCTCCTGCAGTTTGGTGATGGATTAATGAATGCTTCAGTTACGAGGAAGTTGGTAGATTGCTGCGAGAACTCTGCTCAGGACCTAAAGACGAAATCTTCACCCGCGATCGCCTTGCGGCCTGCAGACAAGAAGGCGGACAAAACATCGACTAGTTCGCCCAGAAGTTGAAGTTTTTGACTAGAGACTGCGATCTCAAAGTTGTTACGGCAGAACAGAATCGTGATGATGCCATCAGAGACGCCTTCAATAAACCGGATTCGATAGAGACTGTTGGAGCAGAAGACTTTGAACTTTCAAACAGATTTTGACCAGGCAAAGTCACTGGAATTGGCAGAAACGCGGTATTTCACCAGAACCTTAATCCCTGCCGCTGCTTAGGCTTGTGAAACTCCATCCAGTCGAACTAAAGGACCTGAAGTAGCGGCTCCAAGTCCAGCCTATAAGAAAGATTACTTTTGTGGGTATGACAGGTGGCCTCGCTCGAAGTGTCCGGCACGCAATGTGGTGTGCAAAGAATGTGTCAAAAGGCGGCACTTTCACAAAAACTTGCCTGGCGTCAAGAAACCGAAAAGTTCTCCTTTCTACACACCCTACCGTTCCTGCCGTAGCGGGAGCTACTACTCCTGATCGTCCCTGAAGCGCAGCGATCGAAATACAGTTAAACGGAACTGACTGTCGGGCTCTACTACGCACTTCGTCCTAAGTAGTACTCTGAAATAATTGAAAAATTTATAGACCTCGCGCTAAGATATCCATGGGCACCACTGCTCCGAACAATGCCGCACAGAGACAAGCTATCGGTCTTACCAATTTTACGCGCCAATGGTCCACTCAGCCATGACTTTCTTCGGCTATACAAAGACGTCAACATTTCTTTTGAGGGACTTAAACCTACCTTCTCGACGTGTTCTCTGGCTTCTGCTTACATCGAGTTTCCTCGCTTGTTTACTAATCTAACACAGGACAGCAGACCCATCACAAAAAATCTGGTAGGCACAATAACGTTGACGAGCGATCTATACAAGAAATTCATCGTCTTCTGCCTGTGAGAGTAAACGAGCTCCCCCCTCATCGCCTTGGCGAGCGCAAGTCCCGGTAGTAGCCAATGAAAACCACAAAAAGTGGATGGTTGTCGATTATAGCCAGACGACCAATAAACACACACTCCCAGATGCCTACCCGTCATCCAGGATGGATGAAATGACTAAATATACTCCAGACCGATCTCCAATGAAGCCAAAAGTATCATCGCTGCCAACGAAATCGAGGTTTTCGGTTACAAAGTGTTTAAGGAAAATATAAAACCAGATCCGGGTCGCTCAAAGCCTTTCACTGAAATGGATCCCTCGAATGATCTAAAGCCACAAAAAACCTTGAGATCGCCTGTATACTATTCACAATGGATATCACATTTATCGGATAAAATTCATTTGCTCATTTACAACAGAGCTCTCCTTCTGCCATTAGGAGTAATGGGGACATTCTGGACAACTAATAAAGAACTTGCGGGAGCCCCAACCACTACCGTGATGCCCTATTGGATGTCGAAACCGACGCCTCAGACGTCGCAATTGTTGCCACACTGAATCAGAATAGCCGGATGGTGGCGTTATTTTCGCATAGTCAATCCCCAGACGAGCGACATCGTTCTGCGATGGAAGAAGAAGCGTACGCCGAAGTGGAATCCATACACAAATGGAATAACTTCCTTCTTTGCAATTACTTTGGGCTAATCACGGATCAGCGTTCAGTTGTTTTTATGAGTGGTAAGCAAAAGTGAAGAATGACAAGACCGAACGCTAGAAGTTAGAGTTGACACCATGCAGTGGATACGCTTCCTCGCAGTTGGATGGGGCCTTGCCAATGAATGCCAATCTAGAAGAGCCATATGAGTCACTCCGTCATGCTAATGCCTCCCGATTTCCCTGCCGATGGAAAAGATTCGTAACGTCCCCGCTAGGTGTCAAGCTCACTGTGAAATCTAACCCTGTTTCTTCTCTAAAGCACAAGACTAAATCATCAAAGCCACCCAACCATTCGAACGATTATCAATCGACTTCAACGGTCCAACTCGTCGGTGACCCGCAATCTCTATTTACTGACAGATGACGATGAGTATTATTCCGTTCCCCACTTGCATGTCCTGACAAGTCTGCCAAAACTGGCATCACATGATTGTGACAGCTCGTCTCCATATCCACACCGATCGGCGCTCTTCTTCTACACCAGACGACATTAAACTATTCCTCCGTGATAAGGGAGTGACGAGTCCATAAAATCCGCACGGGAACGAGCAGGTTTAGCGTTTGAACCAAACTTTGTGGGTGACTATTTTATTTGCTCTGAAATCCCAAAGCTTGCCTGTAACACACAAGGAATCCGTTCTCCTGGATGCCCCGCATTCATCAAGTGATGGGTTCATGTGAGAATCGGAAACATCTGGCGAATAATGCCCTTGTTTCAGCGATCGCTTCTGCTTCTTATCAATTACTCTCATGTGTTGCTGTCAGTGTTGATGGATTAGACGGTTACATGAATAAAATCAATGTCCCCAAAAAGCGTCCCTCGCTTCTCAATTGCTCCCTAGGCCTCGTCTTTCCACTTGTATGAGCGATAATCAGCAGTCTTATTATTGGAGCAGCATAGGTGTCGGAATAACGAGAAAGATGCTACGCAAGGCTTGCCCTCTGCAATCCGCTTCATGTGACTAAAGGACGGTAATCCATATTTGGCCCGACGGACGGAACCCAGCGTACGAATACGAGAAAATTGTGAAGTTCTCCCCAGCCAACGGGTCTAAGAAACAGCCCGTGCAGACCAGTTTATAAGACACAGCCATTAAATGTTGGATTTTTAAAGGGCTTGACTGCTGCAGACTTTTAAACAGCAGAGCACAGGAGGAAACGCGGCTAGACTGACGTACAACGCTTCACATTCCCTCAATTATGAACCGTTAGAGGAGTCAAGGAAGCAACCACTGTCCACGAGGGCGAAACTCAATTGGCGAGGCTTTGTAGATGTACATAGTTACTAAGAAAAGATTACGCAGATGGATTGACGGCTTCTAATCGTGGGAGTCCGCTGTATCACCTTCCACGGGGGTTTGTAACAAGTCAGTGTGTGCAATCCTCCTGTTTGTTGCTGCAACCGAGAAAGACACCTGGGGTAGTTTTGACACCCCCATCACGTAACGCGTGGGCTCTTCTTAGTCGCCCCCAGCATCTGACTGGAAGGAAGAGCAGGTGAGATGGCCCGCAAATAAAAAATCCAGAGCTCAAGGACGTTGTTGAAGAGGAGAATCGAACTAAGAGTCTGTACGAATTTATTTTCCTCTTTTCACTTTTTTGATCACATTTTTTGGAATCCCCATGACTGCGCTGCTTTGGCCCCTGAGATACGAAATAAAACAAACGAAAAATAAGCTTACTTTGAGCTAGTGTTTGAGTGCTTTCCAAGTCTTCGAGACCGTTTCTTATTCTTCTTATTTTTGGTGTGCTTACCTAGCTGCCTTTCGAGGGTAGTCTTTTTGAAACGCTCCTATAGGTTAGTGTCAGATGATATCCGGAAATGAATGCGATTGGCTTACGTTATGGTAGTCCGCGATAGAGGCGGCCTTTGCCGCTTTTTTCTCTTCCATAAGGAGGCGGTAATTAACGTAGCCTCTCTTTTCCGGCTTGGCACCCATCTTTAGCAACAGCTGCTTCCTGGCTTCTCTACGCTCCGCTCCCGAGGACTGAGCAATACGCTGGCGTAGAATATCAAAGGGCAGATCCTTGACGCTGACGTAGTAGGCGTCGCTATCTTCGTCAGGAGTCACTGCCTTCCTCTTACTGACCATTCTCTCTGTTATCAGACTACTTCCAACAGCTGAAAATGACAGAAGAGTGCATGGTTTTTCAAAAACACTACTGAATAGAAGAGGCCGAAGAAACATGTGGGGTGATTGAGCATCAAACGAGATCTAGAGATTAGTTGAACAGCTTATTCGCTTTGATGAAAAGCTCTGAAATTAAGGGGAAGTAGATGAATTAACCTGATCCAGAGCTACTGACTACCAGACAAATCAACAAGCAGAGTGCCAGCCGGCGGTAAAGATCAGTCACAAAATCGGAAGGATCTCGGGTCTGGTGAATACGCGAAGTCGGCAATCGTAGCGGCTGTTGGGGACTTGCTTGTACTTAAAATCCCCAAGAAACCTCATTAAGTATCCGATTCAAATATTAAGATCCTCGATATGCCGTTCGAGGGAACTGACGGGCTCTGCAAACCTGGTCCAGCAGTGTGGGCGAATAGCATATGAATTGGACTACTCAATCAGGGACGGACTCTTGCTATTGGATGCTAGAATGTGCGGACGTTC
>CACRXP010000065.1:283870-294313 GCA_902702965.1 Spirometra erinaceieuropaei
AAGGCACGGAATTTACGCCGGCTACCTTGCCGGCTGGACTATTTAAAACGGGTTATTCACTTGTCTAAAAGTGATTTAATACATAATGTGTGACCGACTGCAAACAAGGGTTTATTAGACTTTACCTTTATTTTTCGTCATGATCACTTAAAGTCGTCTTAACTTTGAGGAATTTATTCAACTGAAATATTGATTACTTCAGTCGCGGCCTATGAACAATTTGTTCGCGCGAAACACAATAGCGCTCTAAGAAAACCTACAAGCGACCGTATAAATGGCTCGCCCTGTTAGCATAATCGCTCATTTTCCTTGTACAACAAGGCAAATGTCTCTCTGAGAATGAGCTCCCGTGGTACATGTGCAAGAATCTATGTGTCAACTTCTATTCAATTTATCTTCTGTCGTTACCTCAGAGGTTCACTGTCTGACGTTGTCTCATAATGCATACTTTTTGACTGAGTGATTGGCGAACGTTATGATTTTTCCCGAAATGCACTTTAATATTCGGGATCTATGATTCAAATCTATGTCGGTTGTCAACTATGTTGCCCTTTCACGATAAAATGCACGGAGCTCAAACTCAGTTAAAGCGGTGCACGGGAGCGTAAACGTAGGAGAGAATGTTTGATGGCGAAGTGACAAACAGCCCAGAAGGCGTCAGCATAAATTTATGTATTAAAATTTAACGGCAAGTCGAGTAGAATAAGGGACAGAAGGCCTAAATGTTTAGTTCAATGATTTACGAGAAAGTAGACATAAAATCCTTAAGTACACTTCTAAAAATACAACATATTTTCAAACGCACAGAGAAAAGAATGTGAGCTGAACAGTGCTAAGAGGACCAAAATATATGGTTATTCAATCATGCGTCTCAAGGGATGAGTTTCATCGCCCATGTCTGCGGCTCATTTTGGAACGTAAAGTTTGTTTGACAGTCTGGCAAAATAGTCGTATTTTGTAAAAATCCTTTGTAGTGAATCCTTTCCCTACTACCGCTTTCTAGTTTTTGTAGTTAAATAACAGTAATACGTGCTACTCAGTGCGCGTTTCCGTTTTGATCCCTCTTCTGTAACGAAAAAACTTTTTTTTTGTCTGTAATGCCCCGCAGAGCACGTGCTAAAAGGCGAAAGCTTGCGGCCTCCCCACCGTCTCTGGGTGCTAAAATCGTGACTGAAGACATGGCAGACGCCAGCGTATGTTCTTCGCCGTCTGCAGATCTGATTAGCTCACAAATCCCTTTAGTACATGTAGAACCTCTCGACCCTTCAGTCGTCCAAAAATACGCCTCTGCTAGTCGTAGCAGGCCATCAGCCGGCGAAATAATCGATCAGCTGATTTATGGAGACATAAACAGCACTTCTGAAAAAGTGCTTGAACAAGCTTTGAAACTTATTGTGGTAATAAGTTCGGAAACTGAGGAACGAATTAAACGCAAGCATAATTTCGTACTGCGAAACATTCCGAGCCACTTATCTGCTATGGAGGGAGCGCATGTGTTCCTACAAAATTGTGGCTTGAGTTTTAGTGTCGCACAAGCTAAGCGACTTCGCTCGCTTAGTCGTAATGCGCCGATACTAGTTACCCTTTTCTCCATGATAGAAGTCGATTTTATCTTGTCGAGTAGGGAGATGACTAGAGACTTCTGCCGTAAATGGCGCTGCTCCGTTTCGCCAGACCTCACACCCCTGCAGCGAAGACTGAATAAACTGAAATCGGCAAAAACCAACACCAAGATAATGACACCTACTGTCAGTCTGAATATGTCCTCTACAACACCACCTGCGGCATCTGCAAGTCACGGCATAGTCAATTCCGTAGGGAGTTCGACTACTTTTAATGCTGACCTCTTTAAACACACCACCACGCCTGGTATAAACACGCCTCTATCGACTCCCTCAGCAACCCCTAGTAAGCCTAAGCATGTGCCTAAGTCAAAGGCAAATCCAATTGCTGTCACAGCCACTCGGACACCCAATAAATCCAGCACCAGTATAAAATGTTTTCCTCCACAATCGGCGAACAGTGCCTCAAATACCCCGACTCAAAACGTAGCGGGTTCGCAACTGCCCCCCAGCCCTCATATCGAGGCAGTTAGGCCNCTATGGCCGGTCTCACCAGCTGTTCCTCAACGCCTCTACTTTGACTATCCCCAACTTCATGAAAGGAATTTGACGTCCGATAATCTCCGATACCGTGCAACCTCCCCCCTTCTTGACGGTCGAAAATCTACCGCCAGCAGTTTTTTTTCTCCTGAGCCCTCCAAACCACAAAAACCACCATCACCTATATTTTTATGCCTTAAGCTCAGGAGTTTTTTTTTTCACTGCTGGACGGATTTGTGTTTAATCGCTTCCCTTGACAATGCCTGTAAACTGGCATTTAATTACATTTAATTTAATTTAATTTAATCTAATGTTTCCAACTGATGGTGAGGCCACAACATTTGTGACGGAATATTCAATGTTTTGCCCACCTTGATTGATAAAGTGTAACTCCGCACACCCAGTCTTGCCTGCTTAATGTGCAGTTATAATCTGTCACCTCGGAAATTGGTTCCGGTAGCAAACCCAAAAGGTAATCAGATGCAATCCTTTGAAAGTATGAAGTGCCTGCAAGAGATCTCCGTGTAATAGCCTATAAACCAAAAGAACGTTCTCTAGACTCCTTTGACAGTGTTCCTCACCAGCGTCTCCTGCACAACTTGAGAATAAAGGGCATCGGCGGCAAACTTCTCAAGTGGATCGAGAACTTCCTCGTCGGACATTCCTAAATTTTCTGAGTAGAACAACGGCAATCAAGGCGGAGATTCATAGCGAGTGGAGTTCCACAAGGCTCGGTGCTCGGTCCAACCCTCTTTCTCTTGTTCATCAATGATTGTGCAAATGGGTTAGACTGTGATAGTGCCATGTTTTCGGATGACATAAAAATCTGAAAAGTTATCCAGAATGCTGCCGATGAGACCAACTTCCAAGAAAATCTTTGTCGATTGGACGAGTGGTCCCGCAGATGGCTCTTGTCCTTCAATTAGAACGAATGCACCATTCTGCGCCTCGGAAGTCAGACCCCTAGTACTCGGCAATACCATCTGAACGGAATGCCACTCCGAGAAGCAGAAACTCAGAAAGATCTCGGAGTTTGGGTTGCAGACAGCCTAGAGCCTTCTACACAATGTTGTAAGGCGGCCAAGGCCGAAACTTCACTGCTGCATGCCATCAAGCGGGCATTCACTGTTTTCGATAAAGACTGCTTCGCCAAAGTCTTCGCCAGGTTTGTAAGGCCGCATCTCGAATATGTAATTCAGGCCTAAAGAGCGTGGACGCATCAGGATTACAATCTTCTCGAAAGGGTGCAGAGGTGAGCAACAAAACTAATAAGATGTCAAAGTGCACTGTCATACTAGATCCGCTTAACTAACCTTAATCTCTATCCTCTGAGTTATAGGCAGTTGCGCGGAGACATGATACTAACTTTTCGTATCGTGCTTGGCTTGGACTGCGCCCTTCGGTGCGATGACTTTTTCTAACTAGCCACTACAACGAACCTCCGGGGACATCCCTTCAAGCTACGTGTGCCCCAGGGTAGATTGAATGTGAGGAAGTATTTCTTCTCCAACCGTGTCGTGGAACCGTGGAATAACCTGCCCGGGACGACTGTTATGGCTCATTCTGTGGAGACATTTAAATGTCAGCTTGACAGACATATGCTGCAGCAACAAGCGGACTATGTGACCTTTTGGCCATGAGACCAGTGACCTATGTAAATCAATGTCCTCATTCAAGTAATACTGTAACTTCTTCACACTTTTGATTATTTATCGATTTTTTATGTACAAATAGGGAGTTCGAAGGCGTAAGCCTATTTCCCTCGAATACACTGACTAACTTAACTACCACCGACAGCAGTCCAAACACATCACATGCACATTTAATGCCAAATGCGAACATGCATCAACCCAAAATAGTATTACCGACAAAGACAAAGGAGACCGGAATGACCTTTTCTGGCTTATTAGCCGTCGTCAGCGCCCCTCTACCATTATACATCAAACCTTTTATGAAGTTTCTCAACGTAGGTAATGACGGAGGAACCATAATATGCGTACGAGTGACACGGAGTTAGCGACGGCCTCATACCACGTTAGCAGCTGCGTCCAGAGGGTGCGAGAGGTGATAAAGTGGAGTAATTATAACTGGGATCCAATGCTTATTATCTCCCCCATAAACGATCAAAGGGCTTTCTAAATGTCTCGAACTCTTAGCATTTGTAGTTTAGAAGGTCACCGACCGAATGGATGACTTGGTCCTGCTTAGAACTGAGGACTAGTCTGCGATGGTTTTACTTTTACTCACAGTTTATGACATTGTCGTTAATATGAGATACAAAATTCACTAGAAGCACTTTATTTTCATTTCGACGTTCCCGGCACTCATTTAGTCTCTCAGATCCAGGGTCTTGAGAATCGTATGGTCAGCCCTCATTAAATGCATCATTGTTGTTGGCGCGCAAGCTGTCAATGTCAATATATGTGGTAGACCAGGTACGCGGGCAAACATCAAGGTCAGTATCTATGGTAGTTCACACCTTCAGCCGACTTGACCCCTTCTTTTCCTGGAATAGCATTTGTGCGGGGAGATAAATTCTGTTCGGTCTTGGGTGACATTTCCACAATATAAACATTATGAGGCACAACTCGAATACAAGGGCACCTAAAATTTCCTGATCTGAGCTTGGCTACCGGCGGGAAGACTCAGCCCTTTAGACTGTGATGGTTTATTCATGAGGTGGCTATGTGAAGTGAAGTTCAAGCCGGTTGGTGTATCGATATTTTGCACGTCTGGAAAGAAGAGCTCTACTGCAGTTCCGAAATCGCAGTTATGACCTGCGCACTCCGTCAATTGCCTAACGCATATTTTGGTAAGCAGTATTCCCGCTAATTACGACGGCGGACGCTCTCTTTAATTACACTCAGATTCATGTAGAACCACAGCAGCAAACAATCAGAGTCAATATTAAAACAAAAGAATTCCAGCTGGATAGAATTTGCACTTCTGTACTTTAAAGTACAGAAGTCCCTAGCCACGTCGTAGCCCCGTCATAGCCCCGCCCAAACGGGGCCCAGCCCCGTCTGGCCCTGGGGTCTAGGCGGGGCCAGACGGGGCTGGTGCTAGCAGGGTTAGGTCGTTAACGGTAACCCGCCGTCTTAGTGAACAGGATTATTTCTGATTCCCACATGAGGGGGAGTTATGAACTTGGAAAGCCCAAAGCCATCAACAAGCAAGCTTAAGTGTAGATGTAATATGGATAAGCCTGCAGCACCAAGCAAAGATAATTCATAATTCAGAGTTACCCCAGTTACCTACGACACTAACAAGCGTAAACACAAATTCTTGTATATGATTAATCAACCCATCCGTCTTTGACACAAGCATAGCACCAGTAGTGTTTTCGAATGAATTAACAAGACGAGCACTTCATCTGGAAATATTTTGAAAATGAAAAATACAGCACAGTAAAAGCAATCGGACCGCCGGCTAGTGGGGCCAAATTGCCCAAAGATATCACCTTTTGGAGAACATTAGGATAACTGAAATATTTTCGAGAGCTACCTTTTCCTATTACAACCACCACTCTATTAAGCGGGGCCGGTAGATGTTCTCAGTCAGAATTTAGGGAAAAGGCTGTGAAGATAAAGCAGCCTGATGATTTAAAGTCCTGATAAGTGGTCTTCGTAGGTATCTATTTGACAAAGCAGCCCATCGGGCTAACCAACCACGTCGACGAGGCGCCGATAGGGGTTTTAACGCATCACACTGCCGGACAGTCTCGAGACTGAGGACAATTAATGCAGACGGGCGCTTGAGCGAGTTGAATCGGGAGTAAAAACCGTGCGGCCTGTCAATACATTGGTGTTCCTCCGTTAGTCAGAGCTGACGACGACTATTTTAGCCATATATACATGTCGTTCGCTCGCACATAAACAGAATGCAAAGATAAGATCTAAGACTGGCTGTCAAAACCGTTCTACTGGACCAAATACGACAACAATGACCCGATATCAGATGTCGCCACCTGGCTGAGAAAGGCAGCACGTCAAGATATGCAGCAACGCGTGTGATACAATAAAGGCAAATCGCAAGGAGAATAGGTGCCGCCAGACAATATCCAGAAAGCGGAAGGAACACAAGAAGGACTCAGATTCACAATTGGTTTGCCACTGTGATTTCGGACAACTGGAACAGCCGCTAAATCGATGCAGAAAGTTTCGCTCCAATGTGGACGATTAACCGACGTCCATCGGACTTGGGTCTAGAGGAATTCACACTCCAGAGACTCCATGAAAATTTAATTTAACAAAGTATGAACCACGAAGAGGTTCGCGGACTTCCTGAACCTGCATTCAAACCGCATAAATTAATCAGAGTCGATTCGAAGACCCTGTTGGCGTGACAGGTCTGTTTAAAGTAATGTGAGGTGGAATAGGAAATTGCTGGTTGTGTTTATAGAACTATGGGAGTAACTGCGCCAAAAAAACTTCACATTCCAAAGCTTCTAAAAGACCATAGTTCCCAACAGATCGGCGGTTGGAGTGAGAATAGTAAATTCTAAAAAAAACAAAAATTAACGGCGAATTCCCTTTAATCGATTTCGTCGAAAACGGGGAGGGCTCAAAATTCAAGACCGGCGTGTTGCATCCCGTAAAGAAGTTTGAAATTGTGTCCTTTGCTTCCGACTATAGTAGCTGCGATTGCAGGAGCTGCCCTAATCGGACGAGTTGCGGAAACTAAAGATGCTCATCAGAACGTCCGCAGGTTATGCTGATACACCTACTAGAATGGAGGGGCAGTGAATGGGTACCTGCTCGACTGTGGACGAGCCAAACTGAACCCGAGTGGCTTGAGCTGGTCAACCCTGACTACGGGACGGAAGTGGGAATTTTCCATTTTGCTTTCGGGGCTGGATGTCTATAGCCCATGCAGTGGCAAGTCGACTAACAATAACCAATAGACACGATTTACTGCAAAACGCAAGAACAGGGGGGTGACCATTTCCGACTTGTCCGCCGCCAACATTCAATAATAGTTCAACTTTCTTAACAGCACACGGACGGTAGTTCATCAGTGAATAACGCTCTCAATCACCTCCCGAACTTCACGTGTGTAGCACGTCGTCTGGGCATCACTGTCTGGCGGCGAAAACTAAGTCAGCGTTCCTGCCTTTGTCGGCGAAGGCTTCTCGAAAATCATGCCCATTCCCACCATGTTCGGTGTTGATACGTGTTCGCAGACGATACAAGCTCCTAGGGGATATAAGAAAAATTGCCGCACCATGCAGACAGCGATTAGGCCGGGCTGGTGGACCTTAGCACATTTGCAGCAGGCATTGCGGTGTATAACGGGCAGACATGAATAAATCGCCTCAGTGGCTACTTACACAACCCTTAAACACTGGCTGTCATATCAGATTGAACCTGGTGAAATGATACGTCATTGACCACATTGACCAAAACCGACTAAAATGGCTTAACCCACAATGTACGCTGTTTCTCGCAAGCAGGCCCGATCATAGTTTTCCTAAGAGAGGTCGACGAAGTCTGGAAAACTAGAAACTTGAGAGACAGCGGCAAGTGCGAACTAGTTCGTAATATCAGATATTATCACTCCCAGGAAACACGTCCATGTACTACCGGATAAAATCGAACTGAGTCAATAAGGCAAAGACTGTAAACTGTCAACCTGCTTCCCCTTTCCTACAGGCAATTACGTGGTGACCTTATACTAACATTTCGCATTATCAACGACCTAGACTGTTGTTTAGATCCCACTGATTATTTCACTCAAGCTAACACGCCCGCTTTGCGAGGTCATCCCCCAAAACTACGCGCAGGGGAGCAAGGATTAATAGACGAAAGTTCTTTCTCGGTAACAGAGTGACTGCAGCGTGGACTGCCCTGCCTACCGGTGTTGCAATCTTCTCCTGTGTGAATTTTTCTAAGAGTAGACTTGGCGTGTATCAAGCTTCCTAATTACCAGCTTCACATCCACTCACAAAACACGGCACAAACTACACGCATTTATACTACTTGTAATCAGTAAGTAACCGTTAATGTTTACTCTTTTTCGACTAGCTGTAAGCTGTCCGCGATGATGTACAAAATCCCCTTTCCACCTTCCACTTATCAATGTTTTTCTCCGACGACTTGCAACTAACAGGGAGTTCAAAGAGGCTCACCTGTATTTCCCTTAATAAACTGAAACTGGGAGGAGGAGCCGTAAGTATTAAGCTGCTGTGGAGTAGGCCCTGAAAGGGATTCGCAACGGAACCCGGAGTTGACCCGGGCTGGCCAACTCAGTGTCAAACGAAGACCCATCGCTAAGCAGTGCATAAAAACAGGAGGAAGAGGTTACATTATAAATGTTTCAAAGTTACAACCGAAAGACAAAGCGGTGACAAAACCGGAGAACAAGTGGAGAACGGAGCGGCTCCCATTTTGCTGAGAGAGGAGACGGTAAGTTGTCAAAAATGTTGCCAAACCAGTAAAAGCATAAGACAGAGATAAAAGGCGGGGATGGGCAGCATCTTGAATGCAGAGAAGGTGTAGGAGGCTGCGATTCATCCACACGCGGACACGGGCACACATGTGCCCATTCACACCGAGAGGATTAGATTTGTCGCGTAGACGGAGGTCTGGTATACTGGAATAGGGCTGTACTATTCTGATCCAGCCTCCTGTATGACAATTAACATGTAGTCGCGATCTGGAAGAGGTGGGAAGAAAGGAGTAACTTGTCAAAAATGGTAGCAGACAAAAGCGGGTAAGTAAAACTGGCAAGACAGAAAACCACGTACCAAACGTAGAAGTCTCGAGTCACGTATTTACACTCCCAACAACATGTTTCGTAGTACTAATGTTTAAAGCAGAAAATTCATGTGAACTGGTGCGGTCTTGTAAAAGAACTCATTTCCCTCTATCTCGTACATAAATTTGCATATTGTGACCGTTTGAAGGACGTTGGCGGGACCTGTCTTGGCCAAACTTGAATAGCAAGAGAATCCACGTAAGACGGAAATCATAGATCGGTAACCTCATAAAGTGACTCGGGAGTAAGATTTGTGCAGATGTGTTCGTATTTGCTTACCGAACAAATGTCCTTACGTGAATTCGGTTGTTGATAGTGCGGTCATCGCATACTAAGTGGGCCACTAACGTTCCTTTGGGTGAATTTTATCATAGTAAAATATACATGCGCTGTAATAGCGCCAGGGCAACTGCATATGGACGTGTGTTCACTGGCTGACGAAAACGACCCCACGTCTACGCGCGCCACACAAGACTTGGATCCTAACTGCACGCAAATCAGGCTTCGGAGGACGAAGTTTTGGGTCTCACAGAAGTGAGAGTTATCAAGACTGCGTTACGATTAAGCCATTGTGGACTAACTTGAGGTCTTAAACAGGACAAAATCCTCTCGTCCGTTAGAAATTTTCGAACTCACGACTGTTGGCGTGTGGCAATAATTAGAAAACGTCCGTTTGGGGCTCGACTCGGACGCAACCCAAGAGGCTCAATCCAAAACCGGAACGAAATAATTCGATATACAGTAGGTACTGACAATGTTTCAGTAGAAAGAGTATATCGCGCTTACGTCGTACTGAAGTTACGGGGGTAGCAGTATCCCAAGCCAAGAACACAAGATCCCCCCTTGGCAAACAAGTCTTCTAAGGCTGGCAAAATGAACCAATCACTGTAAAAATGTTCGTTAACATCATCAATTTCAAAGCTTAACGTTCGAGTTTGTCGTTGGATGTGAATAAAGTCCACTACCCAAGATAACTGCTGGTCTTTTACTGAAGTCATATTGTTGGCAAATGGGTGAATAACATGCCGCCAAGCGAAATGATCGGAGAGACCGACTGAATTGCAAACTTAAAGCTATGGATTTGCGTGGTCGGCCTTTCACCTTCCACTGCTACAAGCGCTCTAGACAGCACGTCAAAAATTTGACATACTCCACTAATGAGTGACCATCGTCGGTTGGGGATGCAGTGTATGTATGGTCAGCCTTTTCATAAGTAGTACAAGTCACTATTAGACACAGAATCAAAGCGACTTCGAGCAGACAAAACGTTAGCGGCATTTACACCTGTCTCTTCCACCGTGGTGTCTGCCTCAATGGTCCGCAAGATCGACGACAAATAGCACTCGGAGGAAAAATGGGTATCACCGGCAATGACAGCTCACAGCCCCACCTGGAAGTTATAATACGCAGACTACCAGTCGGTCTACCGGAAAGATTTTGGTAAACCGTCATCTTCCTCATAAACGTCAAAATCAGTAGTATTATCAGTTGCAAGCACAGGCAAGAGAACCAACGGATCAAACTGTTGCCAACTCATCGCACAGGATTGTCATAATGTTGGGAATATGGTGAAAAGAGATAGGAA
>CACRXP010000065.1:300480-336753 GCA_902702965.1 Spirometra erinaceieuropaei
ATCGCTAACGGCGGTCTGACTTCAGAATGTTGAAGAGTCCCAATTTTCCGGACGGGAGTACATAGGGTAGGGGGGAAGTCACCTTGATAGAGTGACAGCCGTTCCAAATGCCTAGCTGTACGAGGTAGTCATACAGATAAAAGGTAAACTGTCGCCTAATTCTCATCTGTGGCTCGAAGAAGCGATTATGAGAGCATCGGCCACAGTCCGATGGTTGCGCTGACTGCCGTAGGAAACCAGATGAGGGCTTGTTTCTCCACGTCTACTGGAAGCCCAGTGCGTTGGCGGCAAATAGACCGGTTATGTGGAACACGCGCGCGTCAAATGAGGGATTTTCTCTAGGGTTAGCCGCCGTATTCGAGGCAATTCATAGCCGTCTTCAGCTGATTTTACCATGGAAACTCGATTGACGTGCTAAGTGGTGAGGTACATACAGTGCAGGTAGTCTTTCGAATGCTGCGTATTCGGCAAAGGAACACAAGAGCAAGATACGCCGAAGTTTACTGCTTTGAGCTGTCTGTCGTGCTTGTCATTGTAAACTGTTCCTCGCAGATGGAAATTTCTATCTGCATAAGTTGATGTATAAACATAAAGCGACAAAGTGTAATTCGGTCAGACAAGGAGGCATACAGATGGACGGCGAGGCCTCAAAGACGCAATTTATCGGAAAAGGTCAGAACAGAGCAGTAGTTCTTGAAAGTCTGCTCCCTTCTCGCTCCCAGGCAAGGCATCCTGGCGGATGAAGTGGACGATTGGTGCCTTTTGCCCCTCCAACCTACACACGAACTCCCCCAAGTTTTTACGGTTCCTTGTTGTTTGTGATCTAGGAGGTAGAAGGGCACATGGCAGCTTGAGTTATAAGACCCAGAACCCGATTTCAGGTCGGTAATAAAGCTACCAACGGTAGTGAGACCTCTCTTCCGATTAATTTCCTCGCCGAAGTGTCTTGCTATCGAGTTTAGGAAAAGAAGGTTATATATGACAGATACTTACGCAGACATGCGTGGTACTTGACACAGGCAGCGTGGACCATGAAGACTAGCTATTTGGTTGCTACGCGTCGACAGAATTAAGCATTACTGAGTTATAAATACTGGAATTTGAAAGCTATAGCGGGAAATTTTGTCATACTAATGTCGAAAACAGATATGCCAACTGTCGTAAAGTTAAGAAAATGAGTTTGTAAATAACGAAGTTGAGCCGTAGCAATTATTCTGAAATGTTCACTATCGGAAGTAGAGGACACGTACATCTGGGGAAATTGTGTCACCAAACGGAATCGAGCCATCGAATTTATGATTTTGTGTCGGGCGATCTGGCGTTCGCCCAGGGACGAACAAGAGATGCCCCCGATCTCTGACTTGCAAGTCAAACCCGCCAATAGTCCACAGTAAAGACGAAGATTGCGCTTGCTAAAATTACGACCAAGTTAAGTAGCACCTGCAGATCAACCACTTCCTGCATCTGAGATGTTTGCCTTGGGATCCCAACAGAAAGGCAGCGCAGATTGCAGAAGGCCCACCTTGTGAGTCAGTGAGAAGTGAATATTACCGAGAAGTGAGTAAGTGAGTGATGGGGCATGAGTAGATTCTAACTCTTTTGCACCGTTTCTATATTCAACCCGTAACACGCTTCTACACCCACGTACTGATTCACCTGACGGCTATTGTACAGACATCGCGGTAAGTTTGTTATTGCGGCAGGATAGGCGAAACAGGGAAAAGACAAGTGACCCAATCATCCAAGGTGACAAGGGAGTGCATGAAAAGACCGACTGGTTTTTTTACAAGCATTCTCAGTTAATTGGCTTCGGTCACCGTGAAAACCAATCAACTACCGACAAATTAGGACAAAAAGCAGTCTGCAGCCAGTGCTTACCCACACAACACTGAAAATCTCTTGTAGTGAGTGCTGGCTACTAAGTCACAGACGTGATGATGCTGCAAGACTGCAAGAAAGGCAATTATCTGGCTTGCAAGAGAGTGAAGCCAAACTGCCGCGCACTGGCAAAGTGAGCGGTAGTGTCTGAAACGGCAGCTAACAGGACTACTTTTTTAAAAAAAATCCCTGAATGTTCTTGGATGACAATGGGCAGGCCATGAAGGAAATCGGACAGAACAGGCAGACGAAGCTTCCAATGGGACCACAGTCTTGACTGACAAACTGGAAATGTGTATCGAATGAGGTGAGGAGTGTAGTTACCAACGGCGACAAAAATTAGTTAGGATGCTCCTGATGGTCTACCACATTACTGGCGACTTGGAGTGCGGTGATGTGGCATTTTTCAGCAATTATTTATTGTATAAATCACAGCCGTAAGCTCGGCAGCAAAGTGGCCGGTCAAGACACGCGTATTATAACAATACGGATAGAAATCCATGATTAGAATATGCGTGTTCCATTGGGTGGCATGCGGAGGCGATGCAAAGGGGCTTCCAAGAAGAAACGCAGACAAAAAAGCCGACTTAACTTCTGACTAAGATTCGTGAGATGGTGGAGTTCATATCGTTTTGGAATCCCGATACAGTTCGTCATTGCTTGCTACTGGTGACAACGAACGCTGTGTCATAGGACACATACCACATATAATACATAAGCAGCTCGCTAAGAGTGCAACAGGCCAGACGCAGACAGCCCACTTGACATGCTTATATACTCGCATCTTCGCTTCTATTGGCAATGCTTATATACCTCACTTGACAGGGCCTATGACGCACTGATGATCAGTAACGACCGTGAAACAGCTGTCTGCGCGCGTAGGCGCAGATGCGGCTTCTTAAGTCCCCGCGTCCACGTCCATCCTCCCTTGCCTTAACGTCGAATTGTCCCTGGAACAAGTTAGATGTGAGACAAGAGCAGCGGATGCTACACAAATCTCTACTCCCTATCAACCAATTCGCATGGAAGTCACCACCGTGCCCTTGAGACAGCGGTGATATTCACCACTTGCGACAAACGATATACTACTTAAATGACTGCTTTACTGTGAGACCTGTACTTCAATCTGCCAAAAAGCAGTCTCTCACGCTAAAAGTGTGGAAATTATCGCGAAACGAAGCAGGGGTTCGAGGAATTTCTGAGAAACACACTACATCAGCTCAACACGCGCAAAGTGGTAACATCTGTGACGTGTAAAGGGTTTTAACTACTGTGAGGTCTGCGAAGCAGAAGTTCGGTAGCAGGCAGGTGTGTATGTTAGGAAACGCCAGTAGATTACAGTTCCGTCAACCCACCAGCAGCAGAATGGTCATTAAATTGCCTAGGCATGCGAACAACACAGGCGCCGGTGGAAGGACAGTAAGGACGAGACTGGCAGGAACCATTAGCAACAACTGGACGCGCAAACAGACGCGCAAAGAGGTACCAATATATAGGGGTAATCAAACTGGTTAGGTCTCATGCAAGGGGGGTGTGAAGTAGGTTAATATGCAGTGTCAGCCCTGCAACCCGCAGCAAAGGCCGGAATGTACGAAAAGTGGAGGCATTACGTAGTGTAGACACACAGGCCGACGCTTCCACTGACCTATCAGTCAGTGGGGTCAGCACAGTCTGTGGTCGAGAAGTGGTGTTGGAAAAAAGAAAAAACAAGGAGGGAATTCTAGATTGAGTGAGCTAAAATGTTGTCTCTATCGACAGCGCTTCTTAACGAGTGGCTGTCAGTCGCTACCCCAGGGCAGAACGGAAATGTCTATTCCTGTTCTGCTATCAGGACGGATTAGCACACACCACTCTCATGTGATTAGAAAAACTTTCCGGCGCGTTTTGGAGCGTAAAACGACATAATCCTAATTGGCTTAAGGATGGCAGGAGGGGTAGGTGGGTCACAGCGTTTCAGCGCTAAAACTGCCGATTTTTCGTTACTGGGCGGCAAAAGAACCTCCAACGGCAGTCATGACCAAAAGACGACTTCTTAATTACACATACACGAGGAGGCGAAGAGCTAACGACACTTATTTCAAATTTTGGAAGCCAACAGTGTAAACACGTAAAATAATTAGATGCTTAGCTTCGACTGCAGTCTGCATAATACCCAAATAAAAAAGGGAAAGCCACCTTGGCACTAATTGACAGTTCGAGCGTCGTAAGAAGGCGAGGGGGACCGTGTGGCTCATAGCATGGTGGGCGCAGAACCGACGGATTGCGCATAAATTAGTTCATTGTTAGGCAGCCCTGCGCAAAATCTACCACATTCTCTTCTACCTCAGCCACCGGGCTCTAATGATAAGAAAATGACAAGGGGACAAGAGCCGAGTTCGGGTGCTGTGGCTGGCAGAGTCAAACAGCCTGTCTACGCGTGCCACACACGACCTATCTACGCGTGCCACACACGGCCTGTTTACGCGTGCCACACACGACCTATCTACGCGTGCCACACACGGCCTGTTTACGCGTGCCACACACGACCTGTCTACGCGTGCCACACACTACCTGTCTACGCGCGCCACACACGACCTGCCCCCGCACAATGCGCCAGGTATGCGGCAATAACTGGTGGGCCAAACTCAAAAAGGACGTCGGAATCCTATGCTCCCGCATGCTTACAACAACGAAATAATCGGATAGCTTTAAGTGGAATTCATGTGATTTGTGCAAGAACGGGAGTCTCCTACGAAACCTTTTCAACGCATTACGTCGCAAATCTTGGTGTAGAGGGCGAGTAAGCATCAAGAGTCAACAGGAGGGGCAGCCTAGAGATTAAATCAACTGACAGAAGTTCCTAGGTAGGCAACTTGGCGGGAACATGAGTGCTTTTAAAACAAAGGTTAAACCACAAGGACTCAAGTGGAAGATGGATCGAAAATAGACAGAGGAAAAATAACGAGGGCCTCGCATGTGAGAATAAATGAAACTTCATAGAGAGGAAGCTCCTACGGACAAGAAAATTTGCACATGGAATAGTTGGAAGAAGTTAAGAGATGGGCAAAAAATGCTTACCGGGGGCTATCATAATTTCATTTTTCTTACTCCGAATACGAAGGAACGTGAGGTCATTTGTGGTGTCGAGATCGCGCACGGCCGACCGAGACTTAGAAGCCAGTTGTTGGGTCAACGCACAGTAGTGGACGGTTATATCATTGGGCAGCGTCGAACGAATTGGAATACCTGAAGTAAATGGAAGGAACTTTTGGAAAATTTACATATTTCCGTTTAAGAAACAGCTGGCCATCATAGAAATATACATTTTAACTGAGTGAATTCGGCTCATTTAGATGTACTGTACTTGGTACGGCTGCGATCATGCCTGATCTAGCCGACCTAGGCGATGTCCCGAACTGCACCTCTCTACGCGTGACGATCAGCGGCAGCAGATCTGGACAGTTCAACCCATTCTCTTCGCCAACGACGGACACCGAATACTGAAGGTCCAGGAACCACCTCCATGTGTTGACGAACTGCGTCGAGCCAGGTTTTGAACTCACCCCCTCTTCGACGCCTCCAATGGGGTGACGGTGCAGGATCGTGGGCAGTAACACTAATCTCGTCGGTTGGACGACGAAGAACATGCCCAAAACCACCTCAGTCTTCTTTCTTGGATGGCCTGGGTTATCCTTGCCGTGTTGTCGCAGCGAACGCGGACTGTCTCATTTGAGACGAAGTCGGAGGGTGGTCCTCAGGCAGTGGCGGTCAAATACCTCCAGTTTTCGCTCGTCCTCCACGCATACAGCTCAGCATTCACAACCAAAGAGAAGGACAGACCGGACACACAGTACACGCGAATCTTAGTGGAGTCATGAACGCAGGGTTAGCCCCCAAAGGTAAGTAAAATTGCCGGACGAGTTTGCAGACAGGCAAGAAAGCTCAAGCTCTTCCTTGCCTGATACCTTTTTGGCGGCATTGTAGATATCAGGAGGGTAAAATTTGAGGCTAAATGTGGTGAATTGGATCGCTAAAATGTAGGGGACCCAACGGATCCCATACAAAGTGCCCAACATGGTTTCTAAGACGAAGCGCAATGATGGACAGCTACAGCGGTGTGGTGGTCGGTTCGTCTGATGTCGTGAACAGGCGAGTTTTGATCGCCAATCAAGAAGCTGCGTACAAAGCAACTAAAAACGCATTGCGTGAACAGACAGCCTGTAACCGTATTTGAGAGTGAAAACAGCTGAGTTCACCAACGGACAACAAGTGCTAAGAATAACCACCTCTGCCTCTGTGGAGTAAAGGGGAGAATGTTTATGTAGTACGCATGTGCATTCTGAAAGTGATTGTTCCACTTGTCCGATATTTGCCGATAATTTTAAACTGAATGAACTAATGATTTATATCACAACATCAAAAAGATAGGGGGATACGAAGGCAGACACAGACAGATTGGCAAAGTTGAGATATCCGGGCTGATCATTTGAAGATGAAGATAGGCTCTCCGGAAAAGGTTTATTTAAGTGCTGACGTTTCAAAGAGCTGGGTCGGCTCTTCATTGTCAGAGCGTAAAATGCACTTAATCGATCACACAACATGCAACTTTAAATTCAATGTCTGATCAATAAATTGCATTTTACGCTTTGACAATGAAGAGCCGACCCAGCTCTTTGAAACGTCGGCACTTAAATAAACCTGTTCCGGAGAGCCTATCTTAATCTTCAGACACAGACAAGTAGAAGCCTGAAAGGTCAGTAATAAAGGGTCTTTGCCGTCAATCCTTTTCTGATAGAATACCTGAAATCATGGCTGAATACATTCGGGGCACCCAGTAGAGTGGACAGATTTGACGAATGTAAAGCCGTTCAGAGATATAGGCTACGAAGGACTGTCACTTACTGATAGCATAAGGCCCCCGACAGGAGACATACGTCGATGAGGGAGGTGATAACGCAGTCATCCCGTGGGTCATGGAGCAAACTCCACTCAGCTCTGGACAGTAATTGTGAAGACAACCGTCCCACGATATCTCGAGCATGCGGTACAACCTGACACGCCGAACCCATCAAGCCACAGTTGCGTCACGTTAAGTGCAGCGCAAAATTTAAGGCTACACACCTAATAGACGTAAAGTAACGAAAGCTTGGAAGCGTTTCCGGAAATCGCAAGAGATCCCTGTTGGTTTCTGAGAGGAGTCTTGCTAAGTAGGCTACTTTAGTGCGCACTGTAATTGTAAGTGGAGTAGATGCACTCCCTTGAGGTCAGTTGACGCATCACAGGAAAAGAAAGGTCACTTTATCAATGACCGTCCCAAAAGTTCGAATTTGGAATTTCAATTTAGTAACTTCGTTAAAGCCTTGTTATAATTCCTATAGTAAAATGGATTCCAAAAACCTATTTGGTATGAATTTCAAAATTCTCCCACTAAGTCTGTCCCGGTCTTCCTGCTTTAAAAACACAGCCGCAGGGCAGTGAACGAGCCGGCTGAAGACGGCGGAAAGTGTAAATTGCGATTTTCGTGGAATCTTACCGTCGTTGTTCACAATAATGACGCCTTGAACGCCCTTGTGGCTTTGGATCCGTTTCAACGTTTCCTCGACCTCACCCTAAGAAGTAAAAGATGAGTGCTCTTGGTCATGTACATGGTATGAAGACGACTTTTGGGAAAAGAAGGATGGGATAAGAAACAGGAGGAATACACGAACATCCTTAAAAACATGGCAACAAACTAAGAACCGAAAGAAGAACAGACTGCGAAAAACATGAAAAAAAAACACTTCGGGGATCAGATGCAAAAGGTTACTATACCCGTCCTTCCTTAGGAATGCCTCGACTCTTTAAGATGAAAATAAAAATTAATAGTTAGAAACGATGTGCCCCACAGCGGCGTTCAGAGGCAAAAAGGGGATGTGATTCAGTCTAAAAAGTTTTCAAAAAGGAAGAAACACTGAATTAACGATGAGATTTCAGGGGAAACCAGTTTTGTTTGGATGAATTTGATTATCCAGACTTCAAGACTGCTGAGGAAAACGTGCAAGTTATTTTCAAGGAAACTCGTTTTCAATGAAACGGTAAGATGAAATTCACACACTAACAGCCCGCGAAAGTCTAAAAACTTCCAATGTCAGTCATAGAAAATGGGGTGGTCTTAGAGAAAACATGCGCAATAGTTTCTTTTGACTCAGTGATAGGATTTTGATGTCGAGGTTGAAGTTTCTTGGGGATTTTTACCACAGACAGGTCCCCAACAGCCGCTCGCACCGTATGTTCGAGGTTATCTCATCTGACGATCTGGCTCAAGAACCTAACCACAAGGCAGTGATAGCAGGCAGACTTGTTTAACGACGGTTAACTGTGCCATGTCACAGTACCGTCATCGGGTCTCGCGGTATTTTATGAGGTAGTCAGTGTGCCAGAACTCAGCCCTCCGCGCCCTGGTAGCATTTTCGCTGCTGGCATTTTACCGCTTATTCGTCAGAGCCACGTCTGTTTGTTTCGCAGCTAACCTTCGTCGAAAACCGTCCCAATACCAATCACTTATGGACGCGCCGTGTAGCCCGCAGCTAGGTATGCCGTGGGAAGCGGACAACCCAAAAGAGAAAAAAGTATATTCCTCGTTATCTTTCATGCGAGCAAAAAATTATAGATGCCTATATTACCCGTGCATCTTTTCCGCCCTGAGGGAATGGCCCCTCTAACACACTGTGTTAGAACATGTCAGCACTACAGGACGACCTTGTCTAATCGGTTATTGTTGTCCCTTATAAGGATCTAGGGAATTCACATCAAAAACGGGAAACAAAGAATCTGGGTGTCACTACATCGACCGGTGTGTACAGTTTCAACCAAACTACGACCGGAAATACGAAAGATGATTAATAGAGATAAAAGAAATACTGCGTGAGTGCAAGTCCAACGGTCTCCTTTGATGCTAAGTCCGGAATTTATAGAAGTCGATGGCCGAATGCTGAACTAAAGTCAATGCTTGAAGAGCCTAACGGGGATGTCAGGAAGTGGTTGGATGTAAAGAAGGGGGTGGCAACAAAGCAACTGATCAAAGAGAGCGGCAATGATAAATTTAAAGTTGTAAACAAAATAAGTGACCGAAAATACAGCAACGGAGCGTTGAGACATTTCACGAAAATCCAGAGCAATCAATTAATGGAGGTTAAAATTCAACAGGAAGATGCGAGCGACACCGACAAACGATCATGTGGTTTGTCAAAAGCACTGACAAAAGACCATTAGGAAAGACGCAAATCGAGTCACCGAACGACTAAGAGAAAGTTTAGTTAAAAACCCCTGCCCGTACAAACCAGACATGCATACGCGGTAGGAAAGCAGCCAAGCAAATAAAGCGGCTTCTCTAGGCTTGAGTAAATGATCAATGCCTAACGATATGCGGCCTGACATCCATTAGGATTGCATGCCGTCACGATTCTATTCAACCAGGGCACTTAATGGCCAACATTATTTTGAAGATTTCCAATCCTCACGTGGACGCCGGCAGATCAATCTCAGCTGGGCTAATGACATCTTTATCAGAGGTCCAAGTTAGAAAGAACGGCACAAGCCTTCGAGAATGCCCGTGGAACTGACATGATACCTATATCGTCATCAACGTCTATGTGCGCTGGGACGCATAAAAGACAAATGAAAACTTGGGAGTTTCGACAATGCTTCAGGTGGAGCATCCGAACAACATATTGAATAAGGCAGTCCGCGCTCGTGCCGACAACAGCGCGAAGATATTTCAGGCTATTAGAGAAAAAGTGAGGTGGTTTGGACATGTACTTTGTCTATACCCGTGAGTTTAACGTCGTCGTACTAAATCCACGCGGCTGCTATATTGACAAGGACGTCTAGCTAACTTCCGCCACGACAGTCCGTTGTTCACGGACCGGTGATTTTTTACCCTTACAACTACAGAAGAGGTCGAGGTCGCTAGATCGAACAGCGCTCATCGCCGCCATCTGCGACACCATTAAGGCCAGTAATGTCATGCATAATCGCAGCCGAATAAGGTAAAACAAGTCTCCAAGCAAGGCAATTGCCGCAGTGAGTAAATAACTTGAGAGATGCTTTCAGCGAATGAGCAGTGGTATGAGGCAGGCGTGGGACTAGAACAGTCATGCGAAAACGACAAGGGAGATTCTCTGGTTAGCTTACTAAAATTTGTTTAGAAGAAAACCGACGCGTACAAGTTAACGATACGAATGGACAACATTCTACCATAGCACAAATACTAAAATGAACGATACGAGGATAGAAGGGTTTATTATTAGGAAAAGGTACCTAGTTTGTTGATTAACTAAGCAAAATGTACTTAGAATAATTAAAATGGACCAGGAACAGACATGGCGGCGCGTCGAATACAAGGCTTCAAGCAAACAGATATGGTCATTATTACTAACTTGCGCGTGCAATTACAAATGCTGCAACAGGCCCATCAACTAATCCTCTCATAAGATACGGCAGTTCGAAATAAAATACTAATTTGTCATCTACTACGTAAAGGACCAGCCGTCAAAGAAGGCCACGTGTTCTTCATGTGATGCCTCCAGATTACTATTTTTCAAGGCCAAAGTTTAGACTACTTTTTGATAATACTTCTCCCTAGTGTATAAGTATGACACACTCATCCCCATCTTTGTAGGGGTGCTCGGTCGTTTTCGTAATCAGCTACCAGTTTTCAGACGATGACAGTTGCCGATATTAAAGATTTCGTACTCCAACGAGAAATAAAATCCATATCCCGGCATGGGTCCGTCAATCTACCTACTGCTAGTTAATTAGACGTATCACGCAAAGATGTATTCGTTGCATATAGAGGTCCAAGGTTAACTTAGTATAAAAGTACTGGAAGTGACCTGATCTGCGACAAATGGCGGAGTTCATGGTAGTGTGTTGTTATCAGAACACGCGCTGTTGCCGCTGTTTGAGAAAGTGGTAAACAGACGGTCGCATATGCGACCGTAAACAATTGTTTGTCGCTCATGAAATCTCTGAATTGAATAACTGCGATGCCACGCGGTAAGTGGAAATGGGATTTAGATATGTCAGGGTGTGCTTACACGTAAGTGTAATGAAGCTAAACGATTAACTAGGAAATCCATAGTAAAGAAACATCAACATATCGTTCTCATTGGCCAGCCACCCTTTTGCACTCCCCTTCGATAGGCTGGCGAACTTGTCGCGCTGAGTGTGCGTCACGCGAGGGGTGCCATTGCGATTTCCTCTGTCGTGGCGTGCGCGGGCATGACTCTGTTGGCCTACATTTATAGCTGACAACTTCATTTCTTTTGTTGTTTAATGATCTGGTTAATTTTTATCATTTTCATTAACGTTATGTTAGGGCAGACATCTCGGCAAACGGCAAACGCGCAGACACCATACCAGCCGCGTCCAAACGTAACGGTAAGACGACCCCATTCAGTCTGACGCTATCTAGCTGCCAAAAGAACAAACGCACTGGGAAACAGGAATGTTCAAAGCTCCTTGAATGTGATGTACGCAAAATTATATCTATAGATATCCTGGCCGAGCGTCAGCTATCGCCCACTTTGAAAGTTGTGAAACGCATATTCTATGCAGTATTTGACGATGGTGTCGCCCTCAAGGACCGTAAGAAAAAGGTTCTCCTATGCAATTCAATGTTGTACGAACTGATTACGGTGAGTTACTACATATCCTTCTAACGTTACCTCACACAGAACTTTACATCAGATGGAGCAGATGGGAGCATGCGGACCTCAATAATTTGGATGCCTCTTTCACTAAACGCCTAGAGCGCTCCCTGGACGCGGTAGGTAAATGGCTACAAAGAAGTCAAACGATTTCAAAAGCGAATGGTAAGCCAAGTACATACATATCCTACGTATGAGAAAGTGAAGGCTCCTCCCGCATTCCCACTGACTCGCAATCCCCCGCGTTTTCACCCCCTCCAACACTGGGAGCCCTAACGGTTCTTCCTTCCCTCCCCCTGCCCCACGGCCTACCATAGCTAGGTGCCCACCCCTCTCACACATCAGCTGTCTGTTTGTCGTTGTCTGGCCTGTCGCGCCAGCCGACCTAGTCTGCCGATTTACTTTCCCTCTGTTCATTTCGTCTGACGACGAGTCGGTGTCACCGACTTGAAAATTTATGAGTACAACTCAATTTTCCGAAGAGCCTTCACTTTCTCATTATATCACCTCGGAATACACACCACATCAGTTATTCATCATATCCTACATATATCTAACTATCAGAATAGGTAGCCGGACCGTCTACTTCAAACCAATACGTGACTGCACCTTGTGAATACGGACTGTTCCTTCCCAAGATGCTATTTTCGTATGTTACTTTCCTAATTTACCAAATGTAATTAATAAACAACTCGCGAAATATTGTTCGCTTGTCTTCACAGTTTAGGTGGGTTCGATTTTGGGTTCAAAGTCCTCAGCACCAGCTAATATACCATCAAACAAGTTACTTGTCCATACGAAACGGTAGAAGAAGTAAAGTAGAGAGCATTATACTCAAAGGAAGGGGTGTAATTTAGATATTTATCTGTCTTGCATAGTAAAATGCCGCTTTTCGCCTACGTCGCTCAATCTCGACATGTCAATATCAGGAGTATATTGACAAAGCGGCCAAAGTCGATATTCAGACGGTATACCTATCTCGAAATGTCGATATTGACAAGATATTGCGTCGATGTCGACATGCTATAGCATGTATATTAGCATAATATATTAAGGATAAAGCCCTCATGGAAAAATAAGGCTTGAAATGAAGGCGGTTTGGTAGTCTGATCCTTTACTTTTATCGAAGAAACGTAATAAAAAAAATTCCGCAGGCCTACTTTATAATAATCCTGCTGAGTACTGTCGTCATGATACGTATCATACCCAATTGGGCGGATATCGGGTGTAGGGGTTGTGAGGGCGCAATAAATGTTAAGTTCTAGTCAGATCATATTACCTTGGCATGTGTTACTTGGTGGAATGACAAGGAAGGCTGCAATATCCATAATTTTAATCAGTATGGCTCATAAAATCAAAGTGCGCGCAGCTGCGCCAAAGGGTATAACTGTCAACAAAATTTATGCAGACAAGGTGAATAATCACTACGTTTAGTAGACCATCAACACAAAGACTAATGTGCAGAAAGTATGAAATAAGAAGACGGTAAAATGAATGAGGGAACGAAGACACATACCATTCCTCCTAGCCTGGAAGTGCGGTTTCCACGGTCAACTATGTGAGAGATTGCAACTTTCAACCAACTAATCAATTTTCAGCCTTTTAACCCAATCGGACGGCTAAAATAAACATGTGGTCTGTTGTCATGGCCCAGAGTTCACGATCTCAATAATCAAGTTTAGACCTCAGACTTTGAAACATAACACACATTTGTGTAAGAGTATGCAGGAATATTAAACAAGGTTCAGGGTTTCATATGCTGAGAAGCTACTTTCTGGGCTCCTTTAGTCCTCTGGTTTCGAGACGTCTGCGTTGTACAAATTACATTTGCCGTAGATAACAACTGACTTGAAAAAAGTAATAAATGTACCGTCAATACTTGCAAAAATGCTGCACAAACCAAATGATCTATGGAATTTCTCGGTCATTAAATTTGTTTTGGGGAAATCAGTTTACGCCTAACGAACGATCTAAAACTGGATAACTTTAAGTGTTCAACCACTGCACCGTGTTCCTAAATACCATTGGGTTAATTTTGTAGCGCCAAAAGAATGTATGTGATCCGCACTTTGGTGTACCTCCAGAAGTCCCAGGCATTCATTGGGCCACCAAAAAAGTGGGGTTTCAATGAATAAACCTAGATTTTAGCCGAAGCTGGGTGGATTCAGTGACATGTAATCGTACTGCGATAGCCGACAGTATAGAGCAAGTGCGCTCGCAAGTAAAAAACGGAAGTCATAAAGGGGTGGGGAACGAATGGAGAATGGGGGACGCCGTCACGCATTTTTTTTCGAATGGTGTGGCCAACCGTGGCTGTGGTGTCGAAGGCCGCGCCTTAGCCACGCCAAATGGCCACGTTTGGCCGCGGCGGCAAGGCGTGGCCAGCCGCGGCTAGTGCTGGCAGGGTTGTGACGATTCCGCGTTCATTATTTGGTGGGAGCTGTAATCTCATATTTTGGTACTGCATTTCTGAAGGTGGTTACAGTGCCCTTAAACAGAGAGCATGACGACTAACTACCAAGCGTCGTTTAGGATCTCTCAACCAGAGCGATTTCGTCTGACAATCTGCTCTTTCGGCAGTCTCCCACCGAACCTACTATTAAGCTTGTGGTAACCAGATTACACACTTAAATGCGCAAATGTGTGCTGATTGTCTTTACAATCGTACTTCGCTGAAATGTTACACTATACCATGAAAGACAGTCATAGGGTATGCTGTTAGGGCTTTTTCGTGATAGAAGTAAATCAATACGACTATCTTAAGCGGAGTTGTAAGGGTTGTCGACAGTTGATTTATTTTTGCTCAGGTGGACTTTAAAGACTCTAGATATGCCGAACTTGGGGAAACACAAGAGCCAGTTTCATCTCTGTCCCTTTTCTTTTTGCTCATTTGTATCTCACAGGAGTCAGAGGTTCGCTCTAAACATCTTATGTGGTTCTATTTTTTGGTTTGTTCAACATGGACCTTATCGACGTCTACCGGTTTCTTTGATTTTTACGGCCTTGCTCGTTGCATTTTATATGTCGTTTACATCGTGATCCGGGGGTTTAATTGTCTACATTTGATGAATAATCATATTATTTATACGAGGAAGTATGTCAATTTTATTTCGCACTCTGGTGGTGAATTCACGGCATCCATCACGGTGTGTCACCATTTCGCAATTTAGCTTGCTTATGGTTATTTCAATATCGCACGGCGTTCTTCAGAAGTAATGGTGGGTGGTTGAGCACAACCTGAAGAGCTTTGTCACAGGAAATGAAAAAAGGTTTACAAAAGTGAGACAAACCTATATGCTCAGCATGTATACTACTTTTTGGTCTTCTGTCTGTCTGGCTGTGGACAGAGATCAGAGTCGTTGGTCGCCGACTGAGATGTGCGTAGTTCGAATGTCGTCTACATCGGTGGACTTTTGTCGTTTAGACGTTTGCGTTCCACATGCCGGCAAAATCTCTACGAGGCTGCATTGATTTATAACGTGCGGCCTAAAGTGATAGGTGGCTGTCTTACTGAACACAAACAATTGCCCTTTTCTAAACGAGATTTAGTACCAAATGTCAATATAGAGCAGAGAACGACTGGTCAGTAGGTTTCCGTTTCCTGGTAAATTCCGATTACCATACAGAAGGACGATTGAGTGCGGAAGCGCGTTGAAGTCGGTCATCGTAGAAATCCAAAATAAGACTTATCTTCATGATGCCCTCACTGAATGCGCTCCATCGATGCTCTTGGCGAAGCCTTCTATATTCGCCATATACTGGTAATCTGGTCGCATCTCCTTTGCCCTATCCTCGGATGGACTCTGATGAATGTAACAGACCGCATCTGGGTTCTTGTCGCCTCGAGACTGGTTGTCATCGTGCCCTTACAGAATGCGCTCCATCGGCGGTCTTGACAAAGCCTTCTATATTCGCCATATACTAGTAGTTTGGTCGCATCTCCCTTCCCCCATGTTCGGATGGACTCGGTTGAATTAAACCGACCGCATCTGGGCTCCTATCGGCTTGAGACTGGTTTTCAATTTCGGCACTTATTTTTCTTATTCAAGGCGATACAGGCCAGTCCTGACCGACCCGCCTACGTACCACTTTATGAAATCCGTTACACAATGCCATATACAGCTGACATTTATTTCGACCATGTTGATGTCGGACTATATTCCATTTTGTACCGCCACATGTAGGCCAGTCCTCCCTGTTTTTTTCTGATGCTATTTTTCTGAGGGTTTTTTTTTCTCCTGTTAAATTACTACAATCATTTTTAAATTTTGCTTTGGAGTTTTTTTTCACCCCTCGTTTTTTTCATTTTCATTTTGCTTAACGGACTTCTAATCTCAAAAACTATGAATTGCACTTTGTGCAGATTTTGCCTACATCGTCTAAAATTTGCATGTAAATTTATTTTTACTTGCTTTGATGGGACCCCGACGGGTCTTTAATAAAATAATTGAATTGAATTGAATTGAAGATCAGTCATCTACTTCGTCATGCTCCCTATGGCGATTTCTCGCCTGCCAAAATAAAATATATGGGCAATATTATGATCAGAGAAAGCAAAGAAAAATTGCATTTTTAAGATGTTTTCTCAGACCATTTCGACAAGTTGTAACTTCGGGCAGATATGGATGTCTGAAATATCAACACATAGGAAAACGAGCCAATTTCGAACCGAATTCAAACGACGCGGTTAATGCTTTGAATACGCAACTCACGCCAACGTTGACATCGTTGTTAGGTAGAATTTGCTGGTATGAAAAATTTGGTCGACTCAGTTTTGATTAAATATAGCGAAAAATGCAGCGGCCGGTGTCAAAAAGGTTAACGGAAGTTCTGATAGGTGTTTTCAATTAGGATCAACTGCCTAGATGGGGTTGTAATATTGATTATGTTGTGGCATAGTACTATGGTAGTTCAAACAACTCAGGATTTTGACTTTTGAATGCATTCCGCCTCGGCCCCCTACAGAAATTCCACTCGGCAAAATTGGCTACTTGTTCAATATTTATGTTGAATTTTGATACCATTACAAACTAAAATATATTTTATTGAAAACAGGCACTCGTTCCCGTTGGTTTGCAAATAACGCCCTCTTCATATATTGAGTTCGAACAAACTACATCATTCGATCGTTAGGACGGTGCTATATGCGAATAGCATCGCGTCTGTTCGCAATTCAAAGATTTTCTGGGAATAAATTACATCATCCAAACTCATTGCACTACACTGTGTTCTCTTATGCTGTAAAACGATGTAGGACCTCTCCAACATGGAAAATACACAACCTGCAAATCGGAATAGCTAAACGTAAATGCAGTGGCTGATCAAACGCAAAGTTTTCGAGGGTTACGAACGCCCTTTAGATATCATGGAGCAGTCACATGGCGTTTTTTTGCAGCCTTATTGTCCTGAAATGTTAGTTTCATGTTGCTCTGTACTCAAACAGCGAGATCGTTCCATGAAGATTCTGTGGGAATAGTTATGCCTTTCAGGTGATACGCCTTCGTGCTATCATTGGAATGACAGTTATTTGGACGTAGATGAGGAACGACACACTTCTGCACATTAGAATCTAGAAGCCATCTCTCGAACCACGTTTGCAGTCGGTGTAGATTTTCCTGAAGGGCCCTCTTAGTCATTTGGACACTTAATATCTTTCGAAGCTACACACCGTCGGTAAACATTATTTTGTCGCAGTCAAGTTCTTGAAGGTTGAATACTGAGTCTTCTGGCACATAACTAATCACGTCCACGCAGTCTGACATATCATCTGCGATACAGACACGACGTTTTAGACCAACCAGAAGCGCACTGATTCCGCTAAGAAGATCTCCCCGATGCGGAGTACAAACAATTTATGAAGACGGCGTTGAGGAGGGACAGTATCGAATACTTTGTGAAATTAGATGTACACGAAATCGACCTCGAAGCCCTCGTCTAAGGCCCTTGTCCAGACCTCCAGGAAAGTTAGCAGATTATAGAGACAGGAATGTCCTCACGGGAAACGGTCTTCCTCTTTTATTATAAACAACTATGACGAAACTTGCCTCGGATATTCCTCTTTTTCTACGGACGTGACCGTTTGCCTGAACATAATTATTGAGGGAAATAGGCGTAAGCCTTTGAGTACCCTATATGCAACTGAAAAATGTGTGGTATACAGATAAATGTTCTGGGCTGAAAGAGTTCAAACACACCCATAATGGTAGGACAAAAAGAGAACGAGTTACCGGGGTGAGTTCTACTTCTCATCGCTCTTGGTCATTTCGGAACATAAATATGTCGAGATTCTTTTTAAAACTTTGTATAGATGGTGACATCACAACATCTGCGGGGAGGGCATTCCATGGTTTGACCACTCCAACAGAGAAGAAGAACTTCCGCACATCCGGCCTTGCCTGCTGAGTGCGCAGTTTTAACGGGTGTCCTCGGAGGTTGGTCGTGGTTGCAAATTCAAAAAAGTCCTCGAAGGCCAGACTGCAATCCAACCCCTTAACAATGCGGAAGGCTTGCAAGAGATCCTCGCTGATACGTAGACGAACGAAAGTTCCCTTCCGCTCGACCATAGAGCTCACTTTCAAAATGATTGTTGACTTTTCGTACAGTGAGTGTGTTCAAAGGGCAATTGAACTGCTTAATTTTCAAAGAGTAACTTCTCTCTCTGCATGGCTATAGCTGGCCAGCAACAGACTCCACTACCCAATTTCGATTCTCCTGTATAAAAATGCAGCAAGCCTGATGTTAAATAAAACAGAATAAAACAGGTTTATTATAGCATCGCTTGGGCACTTAAGGGATACCGAAAATTTTATCGATGTCAAAATTCTTCAAGTTACAGGAAGTTTGGGTTGCACAGCCTAAAGCCTTCTACACAATGCTGTAAGGTGGCCAAGGCCGCAACCTCAATGCTATATGCCATCAAGCGGGCATTCGTAGTTTTCGATAAAGACTGCTTCACCAAAGTCTTCCGCACGTTTATAAGGCCCCATCTCGAATATGCAATTCAGGCCTGGAGACCGTGGACGCACCAGGATTACGATCTGCTCGAAAGGGTGCAGAGGCGAGCCACAAAATTAGTAAGAGGTCAAAGTGCACTGCCATACGAGATCCGCTTAACTAACCTTAATCTCTATCCTCTGAGTTATAGGCGGTTGCGCGGAGACATGATACAAACTTTCCGTATCGTGCGCGGCTTGGATTGTGCCCTTTGGTGCGATGACTTTTTCCAACTCGCCACTACAACTCACCTCCGGGGACAGCCCTTCAAGCTACGTGTGCCACAGGGTAGACTGAATGTGAGAAAATATTTCTTCTCCAACCGTGTCGTGGAACCGTGGAATAACCTGCCCGAGACGGTTGTTATGTCTCAATCTGTGGAGACATTTAAATGTCGCCTTGACAGATATATGCTGCAGCAACAAGCGGACTATGTGACCTTTTAACCATGTGACTAGTGACATATGTGAATCAATGTATGCATTCACTTAATGCTATAATTTCTTCACATTTTTGCTTGTTTATCGATTTTTTATGTACAAATAGGGAGTTCAAAGGCGTAAGCCTATTTCCCTCAAATACACTGACTGACTGACTGGCTGACGATGAGTCCATATCCTACGAAACTCTACACTTCAATCTCCATATCGTTCGTTTTTTCTTTTCCTAACTTTGCTATTGTTTTGCCTCGGAAATCAGGATTTCAATTCGAAACAAACTGTCAGTTCCCGCTCTACCGACAGAGCACACACCCAAAGCCAATTAAGTCAAAATGCAGCCGAAATAGAGGAGTTTTATTTAGGTTTTTTATGTTCATAGGAGACTGAAGATGCTATAATAAACCTATTGTATATATTAAACGGCAAAAACCAGTACTTCAACAATTTCTGTGGCCGTTCCAGGTTTATCTGCAAGTGCTGTGTGTCAAATTCAGTTCGGATGACGCTCCAAAGCTTAACATCGTCAGCGTAGATGGCGGCATCACAATTCACTTCAGTATTGCATTCGTTGACTATATAATGAACGAGGTTGGGCCAAAGACGGAGTCTCGAGGAACACCGCTTCAACCGCTGCCTCCGCCGACTGCCCGTCACCGACGTGGACATTTTGAGAGCGACAAGTCAGGCATCTTTGAATCCACCGCGTGAGATTATCACCTCTAATGCCTGTTCGACTTAATTTTTACTGGAGGCGCTGAGATGGTACTCTATCGAATGCTTTCTTAAAGTTGACATTGACTGCTTGCACTGCATCCCCGCCATCGACTGCCATGGTCTAGCGTTCTAAACACAGAGCAGGTTTGCCACGCATACGCTGCCCTACGGAATCCGTCCTGGTCGTTGAATAGCAGATTATGCCATCCTAGGAAAAGCCCTATTATTCGCTCAATTATTTTTTCCAAAATTTTGTAGCAGACCGGTGTTAGGTTGATTTGTTTGTAGATGTTTGATGACAATTCGCTACCGCCTTTGTGCAGTGATATAATCCGTGCTGATTTCCTGTCGGCTGGCAAGTAGCCTGCATCGAACAAGGCTCAGGAAAGCATAGATGGCGGTTTGGACAGTTCTTCAGCGTGCTCCTTCAAGAATTTTGGCGATTTGTCATCCGGCCCAGGCGACTCTAACTAATTCAGCATCAACGTTTCTTCGTGAACAACAGCTTCGGCAAAAGAAACGGTCTTAGTCATTGAGTATTCCAATAAGTCACAGTCGGCAGTAATAAATGCACATTCCTTCGTGAAGAGAAACTTAAAAATTGTGCAAGGTGCCCTGCTTTTCCTCCATCTTCACTGTGCTCTAGGTGCTCACTAGCTCTCAATAAAGGAATGAGCTTCTTTTTCGCGTGCTCCTTCGTACGCAACCGTTAAATGACTTCGGATTTTCAGCGGCCGGTCCAGAGTGTCTTTCTCGAAAACTTGACGTATCCTGAGGGTTAGTCGCTTAACTAGGTTCCTCAGTGCATTGTACACACATGTTGACAAAGAGTTCCTGTGCTTCTTTTTGAAGGTTGTAGTAGCTACGAGGTCTGTTGTTCAGTCTCTTCCATGAAATAGGACAGTGGTCTCTGAGAAGAATGTGCAAAAACTCACCAAACCACTCCTGCTCCTTGACTATGTCACAGAAAAAAGCTTATTCCCAGTTTATGGTCCATAGTTCAGTTTTCCTTTGATGAGGTCGCCGTGCAAATATTCATTCTAACTCTGGGGACATATTCGGGAAGAGAAAAGATGGACTACCTCCAGAAAAGTACGACGTGGTCGCTTCGACCTAAGGGAGGTGGACTTTGCACCTCATGAACTCTGTAAAGCGACTTCGCGATCACCAGATACAGACAGTTGTACTGTTGCCCTTCACAAACCCCCATCGGGAACGAAACGTGCTGAATGAGAGCGTCATGTCCAGGAAACGTCAATCGAAAGTATGGTCTAGACAGAACGGGTAAAATTAACCCCAGTAACTTAAAGGTCCATTGAGGTCGCCCATGATAAAGACGTTGGACCGAATAACAAATGTCCCTAGGAAGTCAAACAAACGAGCGTCAACTGTATAATCATTCCCGGTTGTCGGTAGACTGTTTTCGATTAGATAGGTATGACTTAATAAAGAGACTGCAAAGTCCAAACGCAACCAATTTAACAAGGAGTTTTCTTTGTGGGACTTTATTAGAGGTTTTAAAAAGGTCAAAATAACGACCACAGACCGATGACCATTACGAGGTAGATTGAGTAACGACATATGACATGTCTTACTAGGGCGATCGGACACTAAACCATGTTGCGTAGAACTAAAAGACAAACGGCATTGTCCCCCTTCTCTGCGATTTCAACAACATCGACAGTCATTTTCGGGAACATTTGTTGTCCCTTTCTCGTTCTTCTTCTGAGGTAGCTCAAAATTAGTTTCCGATTCTACGTTGCTATTTGCAGTAAATTGACTCTAATTTTCCGGTACGTTAAAACTAAACTTGCTCGTCTGACTTTTAATTGCTTAAATGTAAGATCTGCCCTGCGACGTAGCATTTTTCCACAATTAACGCTCTCTGTTAATTTTCCTATTTGAGTTGCTATTTTGCCGTCCTGTTTCAAGCTTTTAACTGAACTCATTCCGATAAAGGCTTAAAAACTACAAACCTACTAAGGGTAAGGATTTTTGAATACGTCACGTCTTATGCCCAAGGCCAGCACTGGCATTTGACCGAATGAGACAGTGATAAATTCGCTCAACCTTGAAGTGCGCTCAAGGTTACTGCAGCTGTCAGCGCGTCAGACAAGTCATGGATACCGACGCCGCGGTAATCGGCAAATTGAAATATTCCACTTCTTAATTATAATTTAATTTTCATAATATTAATGATCTCAGAAAAAGTCTGTTTTTATTTTTAAAAGCAGCATGAAGTCTAGCTGTGTCTCATTTCCTAAATGTCGGCAGGACCATGTCCACTTTAATATCGGGAGGATTTTCCTTTTAAATTAAAATAATTAGAAATCGCACACCCTATTACACAAAAAGCTAACTTAAGAGATATTGAAGGAGTGGTGGTTTGGCATGCGATATATTGATGGCTTGTCTGCAGTTGCGTGCACTATTCAATAGGTGCAACATCCTCGGAACCAAGAAATTATTAATATTTCCTATACAAAAGCCGAAAAGACGGTCATTTTGATACAAGACTGCTCTTCTTACAAAGCTATAAAAGTTTTTGCAATCAAAATTTTGGACTTCTTTCGACGAAAATACATAGGTTGCGTTACCCGAGGTTTGTTGGCTTAAGAACCAGCTGGCTAACCAGCTAATAATTGTGCAATGCAAAGTACATCAGAGTAATAACTTTCCACAATTTCAAAACGTGCTTACACATCGGTGGGTTCAGAAGAACCTTGAGGCTGATGCGCGCAATTACCACACGACATTGTTTGGTACTTTACGGTAACAGCGCGCAGGTAAGGTACGTTACCTGGCTTAAGTCAGGTAAAGCGATAAATTTCTTGCTTTGCAGCATAACTGTTGATTAAAGTAGTATGTCTGCATGATGACGGGGACAAAATTATTTGTCTTGTTCCTTGCTTAGAGCTTTCGTGGCTATCTAACAGCTTTTCGATGCCATATCGCCAACGTTAATCTTTATTTTTCGACTATTTGCCATTCGTTTCTGACGGATACATTTAATCATTTGTCTAACGTTTCTCCGAACACAACCAAATATAGACAGTTTATTGTATCTGTGCATGTTTTATATAAATCGGAGAGCTACAAATATTCACCTTGCATTTAAAGGACCTGTAATCATAGATAGAAATACTGTATCATAAATATGATTTCTATGACTACAAGTTTCTAATGGTTTCTTTACCATTGCATACGCTTAAGTTTTCCTTCTCAAGAAGATAGTTGTTGCAGGTTAACCCTAGCTGTTTAAGTTAGCGATCCTTGTAGATTTTCTCAGGATGGCAATGCAACACGGGCTCACACTTTTGAAAATGTCTTCAGTATTATTTATAAAGTTGAAAAATAGTTCATCTACTACCCCAAGAACGTAAAAATTATACAAACATTGCTCTATGTATTTTCACGCAGACCGAAACCGAGAAAATATTTGTACGCTTGCAAGCGCACAGAGGCGTGCTTGCTCTCGTGGCTTCTACCGCTGAAGGTAACTTACATTTATATTCACCTCAGTTATAATATTCTCTGACAGTTTGTTAGTTGCTTTGAAAAATCTAGTTTAAGAAAAAATGACAGGATGAAACAGACTCAAAACCACACCATTTAGAAGTTATACTCAGTCATGAAACCGTTATTATAAACACAAAAACCGACAGGCGACGGATTGCAGTTGCGGTATTTCAAACAGTCATTAATTGACTACGATCCTGATTTTCTGTATTATTATTTGCAGCCATACTTTGTTGATCGAGAAGACAACGTGCATAATCATGTCCGGTTTGCAAAACCTCTCCTTTGACTAAGCTGCACACAAAATCCTTTGGATGACAAAAAGACCACAGTTCTCTAATATGCCTTTTTACTGTCGCAAAGAGGTAAACGAAGATAACAACACTATTTTAAATTTGTGGACAAATACAAAACCACGCGTTGATTGAAACGAGAAGCCATTAATTGATAATAAACCTTTCTCATATTAGTTGTTCTATTCAAAAAGCTGTCTATGGTGACATCGTCAGTAACAAACGCCGCTCCTTGAGGATTTTACGACCTACCTTATTTTAAAATAACGGCTCACACGAGATAATTAAATCATTTGATAGAAACCCAGGCGCATAATGTTGTATTCGTGAAGCTTTCTATATAGATACGCTTACTAATTTTAATTATTGTGTTTGAATTCGAGCAAGTTGGTGTTATCTGTTGAAGGAAACACAGGTTTTTTCAAAAACTACCGATCTTCTACGGACTTTTTCCCAAACATTTTTATATGGTATTTTTACGACATACTCTTGACATCTAACTTCATTCGCGCCCCTTAAATCTGCAAACCTTGTTTCAATGAGTTGGATAATAAATGGTTTCTGTATAGATGAGACTGTAGTATTTTGCCAGTAATGAAAAGCTTTGGCCAAAATTTACCAACGTATTGACAGTTTGACCGTCTTTACCAACGATATCCACCGGATGCTACACACCAGGATGCAGCAGACATGGCGACTTGCGCGTGAATTAGTTAATAGGGATAATAGACATTTGCCGCATCTACTGCCCTGTTTCCCCCGCACTCCTCACCTGCACCCGATGTCAGGACAGAGTCCAGAAGACTGGATACAGGGGGCAGATGGTGCGATCGAACCCGCACCCTGGCGTTCCACTCCACACCCCTTGGTCCACACGACAAATGACCAAGCTTTCTGACCAACAACAACACCCTAGGAGGGATCACTAAGACGAGGAACGCAAGCGCATATACCAGGTGCCAGGCAACTGCGATCGCATACCAGACTGCGAGAGCCACTGTTCGCTGACACTGACATAACAAATGCTCTCAGACCTTTCGACCTAGAAGAGCGGCACCTAGTCCCGCATGTAGCCTGTGCCGTCATCCTTCAGTCGTCGACTGAGAGACACCTCCCATAAAGCACACACACTCTTCTCACATGCATGAGTGTCATAGATTGCTTAGGAGGGGACTGTGACAGCCTGGCTCTCTGTGCGGTGAATTCGCAAGTGACCGACCAAACCGATGCGCGAGGTAAATGTACGGGGACAGTGTGGACACGAAGAGTCGGCAGTGTCAGTATCAGGTTCGGTGGTGGGCGCGCTAGGCGACGAGGTGTGGGTTGGGGCGAGCATGGTGGGTGTTGTCAACCTATTTATAAATCTTTGCTATTTGTCCGCATAGCAATAAATAAGCAAGGCTTTATAGTACGCATGCGTAAAGGAAAGACTTTGATGTGTACAAATTACCAAGAATTTTGTTTACAAGATGCATTAGTAAGAATGTCTTAATAACTTGACAAGAAATAAATGGCAGTACACATAAGTTTGAACGATTTGTGTGTACAATTTGTAAGCTTTGTATATTTTGAATTGTTGTTTCTGCTGAATAAAATTATCTTCAAGGTAACATTATCCGAAGAAAAAGTATATTATGAATAAGGAATTACCAAATCTTCTAACTTCGAACATTGTGAAAATGCCCAAATTTTGGTATTTAAAGAATCGCCAAAACTGCCGTTCTCCAACTTTATAAGAAATATAAAGCCTGTTCACCACATGGTTTTCGATTACTAGGTATTTACATCGCTTTTTCGGAAAAGCGACCAACCAATGCTTTTGTGTCACTGACGAAATTGCTCTCAATGAGTGACTTCGTTGCAATATTTAATAAGTACATGTAGGTGTATGTTTTGGAGACGAAGATACGTGCCGGAAAGAAACACAAACGTGTTTGTTTGACGTATATTCGAGGGCAGCTGAATCCTGTTCGTCGTCGTGACATCTGTCAAGCTTCTTGGCTGGTACACTCGACATATTGTGCCTGTGCAATGCCGAATGCAAATATGTGGCCGTGTTAGGGACACATCAGCGTCACCAAGTGTTTGTAAGTAAGGTCACAACATTCGTCGTGTCTAGCGTGTGGCCTGTACGGCCAAGGCAGTGACGTCCAGCACATATCCCACGGTCTGGATTCAGTCTGGCGGAGATAATAAAGGTAAAGTGCACAATATGTAATGTATATTCCCGATCGCAGTCGGCAGGACAACAAGACCGCGGCTCGGCGGTTAGATGCATTGGAGTTCCAACCAGCAGGTCGTGGGATCGAGCCCCAGGTGTTTCACACTCCGCAGTCGGGCACGGCTGTCTGACGACGACTTATATGTCAGATCAGGCTACTAAAATGAACCGAAAAAGTCAAAATTCCAAAAGATATCTTGACCTCATTGATCTTGACCTAAAGCGAACAAGTTTTGCAATTTGACTGCAAAATCTTTGTTGCCCTTTAATATTCAATGGTCTGTGCACTCCAATTTTTGAGTAAGTAGACAATTTCGGCTCCAATGCGACAGGTTGTCAGGTAATATGTAAAAAATGCCCCTTTCTTTTCGCACTGTGAGCATATTAATTTTGCACAAACCTTAAACCGCTTCAGAAAAAGTCCCGGAAATTCGATATTTTAAACGTGTGGGAAATAAATTTTCAAAAATAAAATCAAAGCCTTTTGAAAATATCTTATTTGGAAATGAGTCTGAATCAGGGGTCTAGTCTGCAGGTGTACTTTAAATTGGACATTAAATCTCACGAGGAGTAATATTCCCGATCACAAATGATAAGAATATGATCGCGGACTTTGAAAGCCTTTTGAGATCAGAGAGCCCGGGTTCGAATCCTAGACTGCATTCAGCTTTTAGTTTGTCAGAGCTAATTACCGACATTTCGTAGGTCAGAAATGATCGTTCTAGCCTCCCTGGTCTTTGATGATACCCCTTCTTGCAGAATAAATCATCGCGTCTGTCCCAGAGAAAATCAGACCTAAATAAATGTTGCGGTTTTTAATTGCTGGGTCTCCTTTTTGTTTAGGCATTCCTATTCGCACCACTATAAACCCAGGTGCAACTCAGGTGCACTGTTCTGCCCTTAAGCCCTTGGTTTCCAAGTCAAAGGATGTGGTACGCAGCCTGGATCCAACTGACGACCTACAATTTCTTCGTTTACGAGGCAAAAACACAGAGATAATACTTGCACCAGGTAACTGACAGTATTGTGTGCTTTTGCGGAATTTTGTTTCTCAGACGGCAAAACATTTGCTGTCGTGACGCCACGCCTGAACCTGAATCTTCACTAAATGACCAATTTGCTTCCCACATAAAGCCCACCGGAGTGTCGTGGTCCGCGTTGATTGGAGTGGCTGTTAGGTTAGCCACTGTCAACAGCCGTCTGGAAATCCTAGTAGAAGATGTCAGAAAAAAAGGGGGGGGGGGCGAGAATGTGAGGCTGTTTTTGCGCATTCAACCATGTGTCCCTCACATGTTCATCTGAACCTTCGGACTCCTTTTAAAGCTGGTTTTCCTGAAAACGATTGCCAGTGCTGCGCGCGTGTGGTTGTTGGTTGTGCGGAGATAAAAAGGGGTACGTTTGCTGCCAGCATGCAGGGCATAAGAGGACCGATAGGTTTCGATGCCAACTGTCCCTTCAGGTCTTCGTTAACTAACCTATGCACGGAAAGAGGAAGGAGGGTTTAAGGCTGTGGCCCGCTTCTGATGGACAAACTTTGACTAGAATGATGGCTACACTACCGAAAATTTTACTTGCCCAGTTAGCTGAAATATTTCACAATTTGGCCGTTTAATAGCCTACCTGTGGCCTATATCAGTGGATTTTATGACTTGACTAAAATTAGAGCTTATTGAAATTGTACAGATTTGGGGTACAAAAGCAGATATGCCGTGGTCGGGATTGCAAATAATTTGCAAATAATCGAGAAAAGGATGAGTGCAGATTATTATATCTCTGCCCTATTTGGCTACCAAAAAGGACCCAACAATGAAATTAAAACCAGGGAAGTACCATGATGAGCTCACATACAGCACAGTGTGACAGCATTGGAGATTAATGGAGAATTATGGGAGTCATAATCGGGGCTCCTAATAAACCGACTGTTTTAACAGAAAGCATAATCGAGTTCCAAGTGTCTGGTTGTAGAATTGGTGCAGTTGGCTGGTAAAAGCCAAGTGACTTGAACCGTCCCTAAAAGTCTCCGAAATCCTTTTTCCCCTAGACATTTGCGTACTTCGACTCAAAACGCGTAAATGCTGTTTCGAAAGTTGCTGTAGCAGGATATATTATACGGCTTCTTGAAGAAAATTTTGATTAGCTGCTCCAAAGCCCGTCATATTTACTCAGTATTGTCGCAAGACAAGACCGGACCTAATAAACATCAAACGCATCCGACCGGCTGGTTCTCAAAAAATACGCGTTGAAAACTTTTGTCTGTTGCCACTTTTAAGGCCTCTGTAGAGTATGAATGCCTAAAAGGCTCTTGAGCTCCCTCCTCTGCTTTTTTGATTCAACTCTTGGAATTAACTTGCCAGGCATTTCAGGCCTTCTTTTTTGGTTTTCAGAAGGAGGAGACTTTCTGATTGCTGTTCAGGAGGTCGCTGAACAATAGACTCTGTCAAAAGAGAACCTCAGTTTCCCAGAGGAGCATACCACTTCTTTCACAAAGTGTTGTCATCACATACTCGCTGCACTTTTTGATGTCTGTGGAAATACATTTTCACGTACTTATCTATTCCCCATTAAAACTGGGTTTTTTCACCACCGTTACGAAATAAGAGACCTCCTGGGAAAATCACCGATTCAATTGCTTGATTCGTATTATCTTGAGGGAAACACGAAAAAGCCACCTCTATTCCCTCTGATCTATTTATTCCTTAAGTTCAGTTTTCTTTCTAACGTCGAGCATGAAGGATAAACTGGTGGAAATTTTAAAAAACACTGGAATAAATTGGAATTAGTGGGTCAGTTTGCGACGTAACAGCGGATAGAATGTTTCTTTCGAAGCACGTCAGCTGGCATCTGGCTTATGGTTCACTTTTAAAAACAGGGGCATTTCTCTTCGGCATTCTGTCATCGTGCTACTGATCAAATGGATGATTCCCCTGTACAAGTCGATGTTGGCTAATTAACAAAATGGAATCGAGTGGGATTGGGTGCATTATAAAATGTAACTCCCTGTGAACAAATGGTCTCCGGCGTTTGTCTAAGGACATGAGGTTAACAGTTTGGATGATGAGATGAGCACGCACAATCTTTGTAGCTAGAAAACGACCAGGGTCTTTTGATCGCTGAAAAGTTCTACACGCTTGAGCCTCTTTCGCGTTTGGCCACGAGCAGCAGAATCTTAATAGGTCATTCGGCGGATTTTTGATGATTCACCTCTATCCAGTTTCGACAAACTCAAAGTCTGCCAAAATACCCATTAATTAAGAGAGTTGATTAGTCGTTTACTTGATTCTAGATTGGTTACTTGGGAAATTCCAATAGGCAGCCAGCTTACTGCTGTGGAGCACACGGTGGACATCGTCGAAATCGATGATCGGACTGTCATCAGAATTGGTGGACACCATAGGAGGCTGAGCAGCTGATTAGACCCAAATGTGATTGAACTTACAGCTCCCGGTGGGACCTCGTTGCTCAGACGACTAGAGCGTTGACTGTACTCAAGCCTTGTCCTTACTGTCGTAGGTTCAAATCCCACCGCGGAGGCTGAGTTTTGGAAATTGGGTCTATAGACAGGCAATGTCTATTACGAACCTCCATACTTCCGTTGACGCAGTGTCAGGTGGTCTTAATCCACCGGGTCTCATTTGGGGGAAAGGCTGATTTTAGTACCAGTCAAAAGTTAAGTAGTGTGTTTGTGATCAGGTACACATGCTTTTCTTCCATACCCAGAGTCTCCATACGAGTGTTTCTCATTGTTTTTTCACGCTCTCATGGCGGGTTTCAAATGACGCGCATGATAATTCCTGCTCAGTTTTATTTCAATACAGTAGTTCGTCTTGGTCCGCGATATTGCTCAAAACTACAGCTCAAATGTACCCAGAAATTGATTGAGAAAAGATATGTAGGCTAAAAATACTTGAATGAGCCCGACTCCATGTGTGCATGGAGGTACTAACACCGATTATTCATCATTCGGGCCCGGATCAGGCGCGAGCTGAAAAGAACAGCACTTAGCAAGTCTGTGGAGATTGGCAAGGGTCCAGAAAGACTGCCCATAAGTGAGCCGACGAAACAAGTCCCAAACTAAGTTACGACACACTAAGAAAGATTAAAACAAAGATCAGGAGCAGTACATAAGGAGGCATGCAAGAAAATTGTTAGAAGCGCTAGATGAATTCTAAAAGATTGGAATGCGTGTGAAAAAGGAGGCACAGGAGCGAAAACCATTGCAGTACGCTTTGGAATCCCGGTTTGTATAGATTGAGTGGGTGGTAATTTAAGTACTTAAAGATCGTCTTGGCAATAAATGCTCTTTATAAGAAAATATTGCCAGATGGAAGGGTTTGGCAAAAAAAATATCGGTTGCCAAAAGTAACTGTGAGACCTTCTGTGACCCTACCTAGTGAGCTGGAAAACACAAATTGTTCCTTTGGTATGTAAGTGTCCAGTTTGCAACCAAGTTCAAATAACTCCTAGTCGAAATCTGAAAAGTTACTGGACAGAAGGGTGTCCAAATCGACTATTTTTTCACTCTTAATAATTTTGTGTTAGAAACTTGTTACAGTCTGAAAAATCAGTTTTTAACACTTTCCTTTCCACCTCATAATTTAGGAATCAGTCAATCTCCCACACAGGAAAATTGAGAGCGTTACGAAACACATTGACTGTAGTTTGGCAGCAAGTTGCTCGGTGCGAATTATGGAAGCCAAAAGTTTGACTCCCACTCATAGAGAAAAATTGCCGCTTAAACGAGGTCACAATTATTAAGTTATGGCAAGCGGCCTGCGATTGACGAAGCTGTTCGCAGAATTCGTTTAACCGTAAGCCATGATGAGCGGAAGTTCCACCGATGCTCTAGGGCGTGATTTGTGTGTTTTTTTTGGATAATTTACAAATAACAACTTGTTTTATTTAGCAGTCATAATGGTACTTGCATGGTTTTGTAGTAAGAATGTTGTGGGTTTGAAGGCTTTTTTAGTTTGAAGTGTGGAAACTATCCATAATATGCCTATTTTCCACGCCAAAATGCAGTCGCTCAGATCGACAGTCGCTTAAGTTGTCAAGTCGAGGCTTTGCTTTACAGACGTTCATACTACCCCTGTGAGCAAATGCAGATCGTTCAACTTCGACTGAATAGTAAATATTTTCCGGAGGAAAGTCTTGACTGGCAACACTTGACTGGAACACTTGTTCATGCTGTGTTGCCCGGTAAATGCTTCGGAACTTGAAAGTTTTGTCGTCTATCAAGTCCGAATCATGTCTCTTTCCTCAAATCTGTAATATGCTCAAAGAAGTCATTTACAGAAGCGCGACGAGACTAGAGTCTTTACAACAACGGCGGACGTTGAGCATCTTAGTCAGCTGAACGAGGATGACGGCGCTTCCAGAATTGCATAACAACCCCTTTCCAACAGAGAATGTGCATTTCCAAAAGATAAGTTAGAAAATTTAAGAGAAAAATCAGGAATGAATGGGATTTTAGAATGTCGTCAATACAGGACTTATAGCAACGATTCATCACGACGACAATTACACTGTCGCGGGGCTCGATCCCGTGGCCTGTTGGTTAGAAGTTCAACGCCCTTAATCATTGAACCACGGGCTCGTTATACTGTCAGTTGCGATTGGGAATGTACAGTGGTAGAGGGGTGCTCGCCGATCGTTCCTAAGGAAGTTACTCGTCTCGTTGTACCCTAGGGCTCTCTCTCAGAAACATTCTACAGACCAGTTTGGCTGGGATGACCGCAGAAATACTCGCTATTAACCGTTTATTTTAGATCGCGAATGTTTTTCAAACCGAAACCTGTCTAGCTTAGAGCTCTTTTTGAAGGAAAATCAGGTAAATTTTGGATGCTTATCCTTTCCATAACATTTTATGTGGCAGAAAAAAATAAAGTGGAAATCACAATAAAGCAATGCAGATGTTTTCAGTCTGCTTACAACGCAGGAAAGGAGCTTAAATCAAACTCCACATGAGTTGTACTTAGGGCCTCTTAGATTCATATTCTAACTGCCATTATCAATCTCACTTTTTTCTAGTTTTCAACTAACCATTTCAGTGCTTCAGAGCTCAGGAAGCAGGTAACGTCTGAAAACCCGCTGCGGTTGGTATCAAAGAAACGTGAAGTAACAAGTCTTTCAAGACTTTGGAGATATCTGTTGATGGTTTTCCGATTCTTCGGAAACACCGTCTGCACCGCCGGAGGAGGAGATTGTATATCATGTCACCGATATCCTCAAACCTGATCTGCATGCACTCACTGACCTGTGTTCCAGTTTCGTAGGTGCTACCGATCTCAAGATCGTGGCCTTTTAATGCCCCCTCCTCCACTTCGAATTTGGGTGGACTGTAGACGACTGCGATCGATCCCTTTTGCCTTCTCATTTTGAAGTTCGTTCCTGCATTCATCGGGACATAATGTGAACGCATCTACAGCGAGTAGTCCCATCAGATTTGAGAATTATCTCTTAACGAGAAACGCTTCGAACCCTTCGTGCTCTCACCTGCGGGGTGGTTTTGCTCCACATGAATATTTTTCTTCCAATTAGTGACATTTTTATCCATCAAAACTGACGAATTACACTCATTTTTGTCTTCTATAAACAATTTTTAAAAGGCGTCCTCCTTGCTGTTCACTCGTTGGACAAGGATTAAGCATATGCGCGGGGTAAAAAAAATGATGTCCGATAGACCGCGTCTTACGGGAACGATATCTACAAGGGTTATGCGTGGTAGAACAATTTGACTGTCCAAGCAGGATTTTCTAACTAATCCACCTAGCATTTACCATATGACTACCAGTCCCACGTAATTCCTAGATGTTTCGGCAGACTTTGAATAATGCATATCGACCCAACTGTGAAAAACTCGTCGTCTTATTGGGATTCGAACCCACGGCAGCGAGAAGAAGGCTTACAGCATCAGTAGACTCATGAAGCCACATAGAACTAGTTAGCTGTTAATTTTTTGTCTGTTTAACTGTGGTCCACGTATTTTCTTGTTAATCTGTCGGCAGAAGAGGCCTCTCCGGTCGCAGTGGGTTCAGAAACAAAATACCCTAGATGACAGCGATTTAAACTTGAAAATTGGTAACCAGGCAATTTTTACGGTGAACGGTAGTGAGATGTCTTCTGACCACGACCTGTAGTCGTTTTAGCGGTTAATGTTTTAGAACGAATTTTTTGTGGTTTCGACAAGATCTACGAGCACGACACTCCATCATGCCTGGGTCCGTTTTTGCTGTCGGTGGAGGCAGATTTTCCACCAAAAACAGTGGAGCCATCCTTCCAAAAAATTACAAAATGTCTAACTTTGCATGGAGCGTTCGCCTAAAGTGATATCCCCACGAAACCAGGTTAGTAGAACCGCACCTTAGAGTACCCGATGACCTCCTCTCTGCTATGACAGTTAATTTGTGAAGTCGCTCGCTTCGGTAAGGAGTAGACATGCACTCGGATGCCGTATGAGTGGTCCTAGAGCACAATCTCTTAACCATTGATCTCTCATAGATAGGATGCTTTCTTTCCGACCAATAAACTCGTCTTCACGGACGAATCGCATGACTAAACACCATTTCTCCAGAAGAAGGTTTTAAAAGATGGAGTGTAGATCAAAGACCCCTTTATAAAAGTAGACACGAAACTGGCTCTGCACTAACTTACGACTCAGTGGAATTCTCTGGGAAAGTCGTGTAGTTGAAGGTACCAAAGATCAGCCTAAAATTTTTCTAGCCATATTTAAAGAAATGGAAAAAAGAATCAGCTTAGCTGTATTGGGAAAGGCTGGTGGAATCTGCAAGGAATCCCCCTCTGGATGGGCATCTGTCCCTTCTTAAGTACGAAAAGATCCAGAGACCGGACGTCATTTACTTTTTTCTCAGGCGCATATCAGAGTTTAGTCTAATTCCCCATATTGGTTCACTGATAGACAGTTTCGGAGTGCCCAGTATCTTACATGACCGACGGAAGGTTGTACTTCTGTTCCTCCTAAACAAGTTTGTAATTGCTTGGTTGCAAAGTAGCTTATTCTCCCTGGTTTAGTTTTCAGGACGCCTAAATAAATTTGCTTTAAGTATACCTACCCCTTCATTGAAGAGCACATAGTCTTTAAACCTCACTTAACCGGGTTCCTTAAGCTTTCTGACTGCAGTGTAGACAGTAAGCAGAGGGTCAAAACGGCAAAGATGTTTCGAAACTGTCTTGCCTGACTTAAGAAAGGTCCAGCTATGATAGGACTCCTAAGGGTTTTAAATAAAGACATTTTATTTATTTATTTACAGGTAACCCTCAGTCACATAGGTTAGAATAAAACGTGGTTTGGTTTGGTAAGAAGCCCTCTTCTTCACTGTGAATTCCGCATAAATTTTGTCCACACTTTTTATCCCCTAAAACCATCTAAAACCACTTTAAACGGTCTTCGAATTGAAAGGAGAAAACAATGAGGATATCATTGAAAATGAGGCTAGGGCAGAACATCTAAGCCGGTTTTTCGTATCGGTTTTCATCGATGAAACGGAATTTGACGAGGCTGGATTGCCTGCTTGGACAACCGACGAAATAATAGAAAACATGGATTTCACAGAAGAAGATGTGAGGAAGGAACTTCTAGCACTTAAGGAGGGTAAGTCTCCGGGTCCGGACCAAATTCCGGCAAAAGTTCTGAAGGAGTTGGCTTGCGAACTCGTCAAACCGCTTTCGCACATCTTTAGGTCGTCCTTTGACCGAGGCATTCTCCCCTCTGATTGGAAAGTGGCAAACATATAGTCCATTCGCGAGGGTGGATCTAGAACAAGTACAAACAATTATCGGCCGGTGAGCCTAGCCTGCATTTGTTACAAAGTTATGGAGAGAATAGTCAAAAAATCCATCATGAAGTTCCTTGAAAATAATTACGTTGCTAGTTCCCAGCATGGCTTTCGACGAAATCGCTCCTCCCTAACTAAAATGCTTCATTCAACGGAACAGTGGTCTCGCTCGTTCGACGAAGGAACAATGGTCGATATCGTTTACATCGATTTCAAGAAAGCCTTTGATAGTGTTCCACTCCACCGGTTACTTTACAAGGTCCGAGAGTCAGGGATAAGGGGAAACCTATTAAACTGGGTAAAGGACTTTCTGACTGGTCGATCACAGTCTGTGTGTATTGTTAGTGCAAGGTCAACGCCCGTGCTAGTTGTGAGTGGAGTTCCCCAGGGCTCTGTACTGGGACCAGTACTATTTTAAATTTATTTCAACGACTCTATGAATGGACTGGATTGCAATGGAGTCATGTATGCCGATGACATCAAGTTATGGCGAGCTATCAACGGAGAACACGATGAACGGGTCGTGCAAGACGGACTGAACCGCCCATGCGAGTGGTCTGACAAATGGCTGCTAAAGTTTAACCTTGAGAAGTGCGTCGTGCTGAGACCCAAAACGACTGGAAGGGCTGACGGAGAGGAGCACCATTACCAACTTGGTGGATGGTGCCTTTCAAATGTAACAGAACAAAAAGATCTTGGGATCAACATTTTATCGACTCTTAAGCCTTCCTCTCTGTGCGTTAGGACGGCCAAATGGGCAACTAGTGTTCTCTTTGCCATTAAACGAACTTTCGTAGACATAGACAAAGCGTTATTTGGAAAAGTATACGAAGCGTTTATTCGTTCGCATCTGGAATGTTGAATCCAAGCGTGGCGCCCGTGGCTAAAAAAGACTATAAGTTGCTAGAAAGAGTTCAGAGGAGAGCAACAAAAATTGTAAAAGGCCTCAGGACTTTACCTTACAACTGCCGACTTAGTGAACTTAAACTTTTTCCTCTTGAGTACAGGCAGATTCGAGGAGATCTCATACAGGCGTATCGGATATTGAGGAACCGGGAATGCGCCCTAAACCCCGACGATTTCTCCACCCTTGCCACAACAACAAGCCTGCGTGGGAACTCTCTAAAACGTAGAGGATCCCGATGCTGCCTGGACGTTCGCAAATACTGTTTTTCATAGCTAGTCGTCGGTGCCTGGAACGGGCTTCCCGAGGACGTAATAATGGCGGATACCACGGAGACGTTCAAGCAAAGACTAGATGTATATTTGCTTGGACAATACCGCTTGTCTGGAGAGAACAGCTCTGTGGTGCCAAACCATCGCCTTGCATACACATATTTCTAATGCGGATGACTGTCATTCCATTTAACCGAAATCATCTACAACTGAATGTTCTCAAGTTTTGGTCCTGCATTTTCAATGAAAAATGTTCTGTTAAGCGTAAATGTTACTGACAACATTTAACTACCATGTTTATTCAAAGTTAGATATTAGATTTACCGTCTACAATACGGTTCTCAAAGGCATTGCCTATTACTCTTAAATATACTGACCTATGTATAAACACAACTTCGATTTTAATCTATTAGATAAACTCGCAGAAAATAGGCGCGCTCGATTGGTGCCTATTCCCTGTTTTAAGTGAGATGCAAAACGTGGTATTATCCAGTATGTTACGAATGGTAACGGTTACTAGGTCAAGAAACAATGCTTTCAGGCTCCTGTGGAGACACGTATAGAGGACTTCCTAATTCG
>CACRXP010000065.1:336814-382239 GCA_902702965.1 Spirometra erinaceieuropaei
CTGTCTTAGCTCTACTGCAAACATTTACGTAGTTTTTGGCACAGCAGTAGAAGACAGACCTACGCTTCCCCATCGTTACTAAGCGAATATGTTTATTGCGGGAGGTCATCCCCTTCATTTTTGAAGCTGGGTGTGGGTCCAATTTTAGTAGTTATTGTAAAAAAGGCGTGAGTAAATTGTTGTCGTGGTATAACTATGATTGGCATTATAACGGAAAAATAGACAATACAATACTCCTTGGGCACTCCTGCAATACAATACTTCTACTGAAAAACCAGTGTCTGCGTTTGGGGATTCACTTGCAAGCTCTTTTTCTATTTTAATTTCTTATTTGAACTGGAGTAACCGTTTCCATCTGGAAGCACACTGGAATTTTCTTAGTTCTAGCCTTCTGATCGTAGCGTTGATTGGATGATATCCCTTTAAGCAGATAGACTTAGTGGGATTATACTCTTTATGGTTACTTTACCCGATTGACGTTTAATTTGTATTTTAATATATTTCAATCCCCCTATTCTCAGTCTGAGATCGAAGAGGTTTTTAAGCGCTTGCAAACGCACAAGGGTACCAAGGGCCTGATTGCCGCAACCTCGGATGGTAAGTTCTGCCACGCATTCTGTGATTTTTATTCCTGTTTTCTGCCCGGATGGTCCGTTTGCTTATAAGGCGCTTAAAGTAACTTCTAAAATATCAGTTATTTTATTCTTCTGTATTTTACCTGTCTTAAACTGTTTTTTTGCGGTCAACTCCTCACTTTCGCATATCTTACAATGTGTACATTTAGCCGACTTGGATAGAATTTGCGCAATAAATTTGGGATTTTGGCCATACGCTAATACGCTTATTTTTGCCGCTGTTCTTCATCATTTCTTTATCAGCAACTAAGGCTAGTGGGACTGAAATGGCCTTTCCTTGTTTATTCGCCATTTCCTGCCCCCGGGCTCGAAGTTGGGCTCTCTGGTGGTTGGGCTTTCAGTCGTTGGCCACACTCTGACTTCATGCCTTTGATCGGCAGCTACCGCATGCACAGTATGTCCTAGTTCATCTTTACCATGAATAAATGGTATGTAGGCACTATCTTTCTCCACCTCAGTAGGGCCTTAAAAGCAGCCTCAGTAGCTACAGCTGCTGCATCTGTAACTTGCATGCACAAAATAACTTTCAAAATAGGCTAGCGCAGGCTCTGAAATCCATAAAAGAGTCTACGCGGCCGGTGAAAATAAGTTGTCATCCTCGGTTTATGCATATGCCATAGTGTGCTGACTCCCCTGATGCTATCCAGCCGCATTAAAATATTCCTTATTTGAATAGTGTGCAGTTTTTTCCCGTAATTTTCTGTCACTAGACAAATTAAATTACATTTTTTTCTGAAGGCTTACATAAAAGGTCATTCTTGGCATGCTCCGTGAACATAGTTACGTTTTTCAACTTGATGTTTTTAGAACATGATTCACTGAGCAACTGGACATAACGGAACGCTTGTGTTCCATAGTGTCGCAAATAGCCTAATTGGGGAAATTTTGCGGAGCGGAATGTCGTTTTTTGAGCATGGAATTTTCAGAGTTCCTCTTTAAGGTTTGCCCAGATATAATTTTATCTGCGAACTATGTCTAGGAGAATTGATTGACTACATAAGCAAACTACAAACACATGCATGTAAAAAATGAAGCAGAGAAAGGTCTTCGGAAAATCAAATTATACTCGTGAATTATCAAGTTGGTGCCACCAATCCGTCGTCAGACGAGATGGAGTTAAAGGATTAAGTGAGACTGTTACACCAGACCAGTTGGTGCTACAGGACAGAAACTAACGGGTAGGCCATTAGCGTGCGAGCGGGATACTATGAACATATGGTCACGGTAGTTCCCCGATCGCAACCGACAGGACAGCGAGCCCGTGGTTCAGTGGTTACAGGCGTTGGACTTCTAACTAACGGGTCACAAGATCGATCCCCAGGTGTTCCACACATCGGGGCTGGGTATGACTGGCCGACGACGGCCAGTAACTCAGAAATAACCATCCCAGTCTCCCTCTTCTTTGTTGATAATGCATTTCTGTATTCATATACTTATTTATATGAGAATATTTAGTTTATAGTGAGGGTAGACTTGCACAGCATCTTTTGCACTCCCTTGCCACACACCCGGGCCCGATGTCAAGGCATAGTCAAGAAGACCGGAGCTGTGGGAGGGCGCAGGTGGTTGGCACGGCCGTACCCGCACCTAGGCTTACCATCACACCCCAGATCCACAAAAACACTTGACGAGGATTTTAACCAACAACAAAAATGGGCCAGGAAGAGGAGGATAGCGCAAGGGCATCCACCTGCAGGGAATCAAGTGCCAGCGCACACCTGACTGCTAAGGCTGAAGTCTGGCATAGCAGACGCAGACAATCCTTAGAACCCAGAAGGGTGAGATGCAGCCCTACATGTAGCCTGAGCCAACGCGTTTCAAAGTCTGGGCAACCAATCAGTCGTCGACTGAGAGGCACTTATATATGCGCAGGCACCCCTCACATGCGTGAGAGTGCCAGGGATCATGCTAGGAAGGAGCCTTTGCAGTCCGACTCTCAGCCCATCAGTCCGCCACTCCACACAAACACACACATCTGGGCAGACTGTGGATTGAGTTGAGGCGTCAGTCGGCAACCTCCCAAGTCACGGCGCTTGGCGCACCCTGATAGTCTTAGGTTGGTATCGCACATGCATGACTACCTAGGACACGTATTTGCACGAGAGAAAACCCGTATCGTTGACGCCTGTCCAACAAAGAAGAACCGCGAATTCTTGGAAGCTATGCACCCAGGCGTGGCATGTCGATTTAGATGCCACATACAAATTTGTCAGGGCCAAGTAGAAACAGACACAGCCAATACCAGCTGGGCCATTGAAATCAGCAAACGTCTATTGGCCTAAGCTCTGACAAACCGCATAATCTTTAGGCATGATGGGAGTGCCCGATTCAAGTAGTCACGCGGTGAAGGTTATTTCGTTTCCAATGAACTTCGCCTCCTTCTAAAATATGAATCACAGTCTTCAACTGCTTTTATGTGATGTTCCAGAATCATTGCTGCTACAGATCATACTTCCTGAGCTGCAGCGCATACACTTTCATTTGTAGATTTTGATTTACAAACGGCAGGTATCTTTGATCACATCACGTAATCCATGCGGTGTGCTGGCCAACGTCCCTTCATGACTCCATAGACTGCAGCATTAGTGGTCATTTCCTACTGGCTAGATCGTGCACTGCATACACCTGAAGAGTTCTTACCTCTTCAACCTATGTTCGCTCAACCCACCTCAGTGAAGACGACATAATTCGTCCAAGTCGTTCAGGGGTTTCGTACTAAAAGGCTCATTCTCGATCTTAAATGAGAAGCCAAGATGTTTCTAGGAGTCACTTGTTTATTTTCTTGGCTCAGTGAAGGCACACAAACTCCCAGAATTTGAAGCATTACAGTGCGTGGCCGATCTGATGAAACGTTGGCCGAAATTCTGAAATGCGTTTTCGATTAGGGAGGATTATTTAGGTACGGTTGTAATGTTTGCTTATCAAGCAACCTACTTCCATAGTATTTCAGACTCGCTGGGATTTCGGCTTTTGAACGAACTTCATTTTAACCTCCTATAGAAGCCACAATCGCTAAAAAGTGACTACTTAAGTAGCATGCGTTTTTCACATCGATTTTCGATGGTATTATAAAATCAAGTATTTTTTTATGGATAACACGCACAAAAGTATGCATTCTTTTACTTGCTTGGTGGAAAATAACATTGTCTTCACATTTTATACCCAAAGAAAGCGCATGTTTAGGTTCTGAAAAAGTTTCCCAATTCCCCAATAATTTCGGGCCAGATCATTTGCTGTATTACCATTTGGCAATTCCATTCTACAAGGTGCATGCTTCCGCACAAGAAAAATCATATGTTTCTCTATGCCTTTAAGAAGATACCGGGTTGAGTTCATAAAATTTTGCAATGAATGTGGACTGTGTTGTACATTTCACGAGCAGCATTGGTATACGGAGATGTGCGACGCTGTCTGTATTGACATCGCACGATCTTAAAAATCTCATAACTAGAAACTCTTTTAAAACCTAAGCACACGCCTTCTTTGGGTATAGAATGTAAAGAAAATGTTATTTTCTACCAAACGAGTAGGAGAATGCATATTTTTGTGCGTGTTATCCATAAAAAATACTTGATTTTATAATACCATCGAAAATCGATGTGAAAAACGCATGCTACTTAAGTAGCCATTTTTTAGCGATTGTCGCTTCTATAGGAGGTCAAAATGAAGTGCATTCAAAAGCCGACATCCCAGCGAGTCCGCAATACTATGGGAGTATGTTGCTTGATAAGCAGCATTACAACCCCACCTATATAATCCTTCCTAATCGAAAACGCATTTCAGAATTTCGGCCAGCATTTCATCCGATCGGTCACTCACTGTACTTGGTGCCACGCCACACCAGCGATTGATGCCTCTGCAAACGCAATTCATGCACCACGACGTCAGCCTCAGACGGAACCTCACGTCTGTGATCTGAAGGGTAGTCATTGTCATGGCAGCTATTCCCTATCTCACCGAGGAGACTGTGGGCCGGCAATGCAGGGGCGCACCCGCCCCCATTTACTACCGTCAAGCGGTCGCCCCCTGGTTCAACGTTTTATGCAACTGTAGTCTCTCATTTTGTCACTAAGTATGACTGTATTCAGTTGACGATTCACCTCATTGTTAGCTAGATACTTGGGTAGACGGATGACGGTCAAATATGGCCTCATTCTTGACTTTATTTATCTGCAGGCTTTGTATGTTTCTGTTCGCCGGTAATGGCTTTCAAGTTAGCAACAAATCCTTGTCCCTGCTCAAAGTCCCAAAACAAATTCTTGTGGTGTTTGTTCCCAACCGAAACTTGCCTTCTTCTCCGTGATGACAACTTTTCGACCTCGAGGGTGCTCAAATTCACTCGTCTTTTTGATGTGGGGCGGAGACAGCCGTCAATTCACAATAAGATTGGAAGGAAGCACTTTTACTAGCCTCATTGTTGGCAGCCGCGTTAGGGTCATGTCCTGCCGTAGGTGACACAAAAAACAAAGAATCTGATAAGTTTACTCGCCTTCCCACGCACTTAATGACTCGCCACCCCCCTAGGGGCCTCTTTTTTGTCCTATTGTGTTCACACCGAGGCTCCGTCGCTGCCTGACCTGAAGGCTGTCTGATTCCGGCTGCCCACAAGCCTCCCACACCAAAATGTCCAAACGAGATAAGGAATGGGATGTTTTACAGAAGGGCGCTGTGTCTGGCAGAGTTTCGAGGTAACCTGCGAGCGAATTCCTGATCAACCCACCCTGGTGTTTTCCTCTGCACAGTATTCAAGCTCCTGACTGGTCGCCTTGTTTTATTCTCATATTGACTCAAAAGGAAAGGCCGATGATTAATCAGTTATCTTGCCGTTGTGTATAAACGCATGTGCCCCCTACAACGGGTCATGCGGGAGATTAGCCGGTCAACATAAGAGCTAACTTAGGACACGGCACGCGTTAATCGGACTACGCGCCCATAACAAATGCCACACATGGGGTGGTGGTGGTAGTGGCGGCGGCGGCGGCACGCCTTGGCACATGTCCATGCCGCACCAGCCATTTGAGCCCGATCCCTGCATCAGATAGCTGACCGGCTCGGACTGTGAGCTGGCGCCAATGAGAGTGACGAGAGAGAGAGAGAGAGAGTGAATTCGACTCGGTGGACCGCGCCCCATGACACTCAGCGCATCTTTTTCACTGAATAATCTGACGCCCTTCTAAACTACCACAGTGCTCCAAGAGCCGTGGCTTGCAGGGCTGTTAACCGACGGGGTAACTCGTTCCGTATCTTAGAACGGGGAGTCCGGCGACAATGACTTGTTCTTGAGGTAACCTCTATGGCACTCTCACCCAGTTGACATCCGTATCACCCCTTTATTATTTTTTTCAAAGCCTTGTCCGTCGTACGCGGACCAGGCCTGTGTGGCACGTATAGCCGGGTGGTTTAGTTTTATCAGCCAGATTCCACCCCCCCCCCCGATTTTCTCGACTCTGTCTTGGCACTGGGCTCGGATGTATGAGCGAGGAGAGGGTGCGACAGGTGCTCACAAGTCTGCCATCGCCATAAACTCATTCACGCGCATGTCAATCGTCCGTGCTCCCACCCTGCCGTGGAGCACACAGTAGACGTCATCGGTCACGAAATGTCGTGTGTATACACGCTACCTAACTGCCAACTGAGCAGGAGGTGCTGAACTGTCGTGGCAGCTCCGGATGCATTACGACCCGTTTATCATATTCGACGATTACCATCTTCAACAGATCGTCATTTGGGTAGTAATCGAGGAGTCGCGGTTCCATTCTCTATTTGGAAGTTTTCAGTAAGTGAGATCATATCCCCTCATGTGCATTCACAGTGGCGGGCAGTGTGCAGTGTTGTGTACCGCGGTGATTGGATTGGTCCCAGAATCTATTACTTCCGCTAATGTGGATACGGAGGTGTCCACTTAAATTCAAATCGACTTCAGAACATGCGAGTAAATAAGGAAAGGTTGGTCGGCGTTAGTGGTGTTCTGCGACTCCCAATCCGTTAAAGTTATTTCAGTCATAAAATCTCGTCGACTTCACTGCAGTGCCTCTCAACGTGCTTCTCACGTATCCGCGCTTGTTGCTAATGGGGTAGTTGCTGTTGAAATTCAGCACTTGAGTCCCATTTATCACCGCTCTAGCCACCTCCGCCTTTAGACCACCACGATCTTTGTGGTTGATTGTTTTCTTCCACCTCCTCCTTCATAAACTGTATATCTTAGATGGTGGCGTTTAATGTCCCTTTCGACTATGTCCAATGTATCCGCATACCGAACCCAGAATTTCGGCTCATGGTGTTGGAAGTCGAGCAACTCCAACCGTTGCTGGACCGCTTCGACTCCAGAAGTCGGAGGATCCATCGACTTCCCTGTCACTTGTCCATGGATTTTTTTTCGCCGACCTTGAATTAGGCTTTGATACGGAACGGCGGGCATCAGTTACTCAGTTCGGTCGAAGTCGTCTCTTCTTCAATAGTTTTTTTCATCTTGTATCTGCATTAATTGATAGCAACATCAGCGTCTTTGTGAGGTTAGGTGTCGAAGTTCTGCGACTTTCTCCCGCTGCCCTCACTGGGTGCAACTGCAGTTGTAACTGATATCAAAACAGTTGGATTTCCGGACATGCTTCATCTTAGCCGTTTTTTTTCCAATCGACTGTTCCTTTTTTTACCCAGGAGTTCCCATTCGTTCGACGATGGAGGATGGTCCGACGCACACCTACTGTGCCCTTGTGCAGCGCCTGGTCAGTAAGTGTTCCCAGTCCCTCAAGGAACTTGATCCGACCGATGATCTCACCTTCCTCCGCATCAGAACAGCGAAGAATGAAATCATGGTGGCTCCAGGTAAATGGTTTTTCTGAAACCTGTCTTTCTTGGTGAGAGTGCCCACTCGTCAGCTCGTCCATCGTATGCAAAGGGGACGCAGTGGTGATTTGAGGGGGAACTTGTTTATGGTGACAGGGACTTGCGATACACCTGCCTCATCTTGTTCCCATAGCCACCGTGTTGTAATGGGAAGACAAGACTAAGACGGCCGGCGGTGGCCGTTGTGGCATGAAAATCGACGGCTACGCGCACTCCACACACGCGCGCTATTCCATTATTCTACACCAACCAGTTTTTAAGGCGGAATCTGAGGTCAATTGCGGGAGAGAGCTAGTATGAAACACCCATTGCATTCTGACTCTATTCTCACCAGGATCGAATTATCTGTCAGTGTTTAACGCACATTACAGGCTAAAACGCTATTGATTGCCTACAGTGAGGAGTTAATGTGTGGGACCTGGACTGGATCGGGCTGTTAGCGGCAAATCTCGGTCCCTACGACTGGGGCGAGATTGGCCAGAGTGTCCGACGTCGCGTGAAATCGCCCGTCCGCACATTCCTCACGTATGCCGGCCCCTCTCTCTCTCAACAAGCCAGGCCTCACTATGTCTAAATTACACGCGGTTGTCCTCTGTGTCCTGGCACCGTTGGATACCAAGGTGTTTGACCACTGGGCTCAAAGTCAGTATCAAAGTTGGAGGTGGATGGGGATGGCAGTCTTTATTGATTTTACTGGTAGTTGGTATTTGACTGTGGTCGTTGGTCTTTACGGTACGCTGTTCGTCTTTGCCAAGGCCAACCATGGCGTGCGGACGATGGCCCTCCGGTAGTCTAAAAATCGACGTGAAACGGACAGCTCGCAAGGACAATGGTTATGTGGGTCGGCCTGGCAGATGGGTGTTTTCCTGTGCTCCCTGTACTGAACGGTGGACATCGCCATTCATCCGCCGGAACACCAGTTGGAGTTTGGCGCTGGTCGACACACGACCATTGTCTTCTCCGTGCAAACGGCTAGCTCGACGTTTAAGCAGCCACTGACAGAGGCCCGGGCACCACTGAATGCCTGCCTAGTTTTTGGAGTTCAATGCGTGCCAGCAGTTGAATCACTTACTCACAGCCCACTGCGGTCGTAATGTTGCGTGGGCGTGACGCCCAGTGCTCTACACTAAGACCCAGAGGGCAAACAAAAACGCCCTAACTTTGTCCCGTAACCAGGTCAGATCGCTGAAAGTTTCCACTCTGACTTGATCGTCTTGTTTTTGACTACCCTTCTCTGTGACACTTCGCTGGCCGGAAACCCTTGACGAGCACGCGTTCCTGAAAGGGAGGCTCATGTGCCCATGACTACGTAGTCTGACCGTAAACTCCGTCCAGCTTATCCTGACATACCCTTATTCTGTGGTTGTGACCAAGTGTCGAATTTCACCGCGCCAAGTGAGTCACGTTAGTTTGTGTGCTTGTACGCTCCTACATGCGCTCGCCCTAGCTCGTGACTTTGATCGCTAGGCCGCGTTCCTCTTACGTTCATTTACATTCGACTATGAATGAGTGCCCTAAAAGAAGGTACAGTAGGTGGGCTAACTCATGAAATGTCAACAGAAATTCCGAAATTCGTTTCCGTTTCGAAAAGACTAATTAAGTGGGGTTGTAGAACCAATCATCATGCAGCATAATTCTGTAATAATTCAGTTAACCCAGGACGCCGGCTTTCGAACAAACTTCCTTTTGGCTGCATGCAAAAACCTTACCCCGTAAAAAAAGAATGCTCAAGTAGCATGCATTTTTTCATTGATTTTCGATGCCCTTTAAGATCCAATATTATTTCATGGAAAGCATACATAAAAGTATTCATTCTTTTGCTCATTCAGTAGAAAATTACGTCTTCTTTCAATTTTACACTCGAAGGAAGGGTATAATTCGGTCTTAAAAAGGTTTATAATTGTGGGATTTTTTAATACCATGAAATGACCTTTCATAAAACGTCATATCTCCGCATTTACCAATGCGACTTGTAAATCTTACAATGTGGCTTAAATCCACTGCTTAATTTTATGAACCCTATATGGTCTCCCTTTATTACCGTAGAAAAATGTATGGTTTTCCGTACGCGGAAATTCAATGGCTTGTAGTTTGAGAACCCTGAAGGCAAGTGTAACGGCAGGTTCGGTTCAAAATTATTCGGGAATTGGAAAAGTTTTATAAAACCAAACCAAACCCATCCTTCGAGTGAAAAATTAAAAGAAGACGTAATTGTCTACTGAATGAGCAAAAGAATGAAGATTTTTATGCATGTTTTCCATGAAATATAATTGAATCTTTAAGGGCATCGAAAATCAATGAGAAAATACATGCTTCTTAAGTATTCTTTTTGTACAGACTATGGTTTTTGCATGCAGCCGGGAAGAAGTTTGTTCGAAAGTCGGCGTCCTGAGGTTACTGAATTAGTATAGAATTATGCTGCACGATCATTGGTTTTACACCCCAATCTACTTAATCTTTTCGAAACGAAAATCCATTTCGGAATTTCTGTTGACATGTCATGAGTTAGTGGACTTACTGTCACTATTTATTCTTCGCTTGTGACACTTGACAAGAGGTAATATTTTCGCAAAGTTTTGGATTGGACGAACTATCTTCACGCGCGGTCGCCAGGAGTACTGGTTGTTGACCATGTAGAAGATCTTTTTCGTCGACACACTACAACAGCGGGGGGGGGGGTTACAGGATCGTCAACACAGCGAACAACACCTTAAACCCAGCACTTTGTCAGCCAATGAGAACGTCAGTCTTGAACTGGCGGTCTTATAGAGTTTTGCTATCAGTTTTTTCACTTGAAGCTTCCAACACCCACAGTGCTCTGCCTCCAATAACACTCGAGCCATTGGAGTTTTCTGGGGGAATCTGCAGCCCAGGTACACGTAATTTCACAAATTTACGTTTTGATTCCGCCTATTACTATCCTCCCCCTCCGTCCCCGCCGGACAGTCTTGTCTTCTCGGTTTGGCAGATGTGCATCTCCGACGGGTTTTCTTCAAACCGTACGATGATCTTGTAGTGCCCCTACACCCAGTTGTTACGAACTAGTTAGGTGGTGGCTCCTTCCAGCCCCAACATTTTTATAAACCGTTCTTGTGTTGTTATAAGCGAGAGGCCTCTGGTGTGCTTGCATGTTGCTCCGTTTCCTGGTCGTGCAAGTTCATTACTTTCGGGCATGCCTCCAGCAGATAATTTTTCTTCTGTTTCACACAGGGACCGCTTCGAATCTTGTGGTCTAACTGAACCTGGCGACCTGGTGCAGGAATTGTGAAGTTCGAAACGCTAACCACCCCCTTTTTTCTGTTGGTTTGTAGAGGCAAACTACTTTCTTATTGTCGTGCAGGAGAACAGCTGAAGCGCACATTCAGAGCCACTCTCGTCCGCAGCCTGGGTGGCAGATCCACACCCGCTTATCACTACTACCGTCTGGTCATTTGCTCTTTGGTATTTAAGTTCCCTCCCTCACCCCCCCCCCGAACTCCCGCACTTGACATCTGTGAACTCCTCCCGATATCCGCACCTCATATCTGTCCCCATTATCCCCTCCGGGTATTTGTACTGCTGCTGACTTTTAACTGTCTTCGCAATCAAGGAATCCTTGTTTAGTTTTTTTTGGGAGACTGTGACACCTTTTTGTTATCCTCCAGTGGACAAGCTGACTGTCCTGACCTTTAGGACAAAGCGGTAATTTTTTGTGCACTTTGCCAAAGCCAAGTTGACGTTCAGTCAGAACATTCCACGGGAAGTTGCTCTTTCATCGGACGAGAATCTCCATCACAACGCTTTGCATATTTTACACTGACTGAGTGCCAGGAAGGAAAACGGCCTTGATCCCCCAAAATACAGGCATCTGCGTCTCTTCTGCCTCCAACCCTTTTCCGGCAGAACAGGTTGCTTTTGAAGTGGAAGCTTTCAGCATCATTTGAAAGTCAAACCACAAATTGCAATCACATCTCTGGTGCAGAGGATTGTTACCACGATGCATAGGCTCCGACTGGAAGGCCTGCTAATTTGGTCGAATGCTCTGCCTTGCATTAGTTCCGTGCTCTTTCTGCTTAAAAGTTCTTCGACGTGTAGACCTCGCCTGACCTTAACCTATTCTGGGTACTGAAGGGTGACAGGCATGTAAACGATGTCATTGCCCAAATGGAGATCCGTCTGGTGCCTAATCTAACTTGGATCTCCTCTGTAATGCAAACTCGGGGCGTAGTCAGTCTTAGGAATCTGAGGAAAATGAAGTGCTCACCGGATCGAGGGACTTTTTGGCTGACGTTTCGAAGAGCTGGGGCGTCTCTCTGTGTCTCTCCAACGCATTTATCACGTCGCCCGTCTGGAGGCACGACAGCGGACATAGGGATTGCTGGTAACAATCGGGAGATGGCACCCCAAAAAATCAGCCTGACAGGTGGTAATAGGGGTTTTATGGGTGGTGGCTGGTCGAGATGTACGATACTAGCCGACAGAAAGTCTTATTTGAACAAGTGAATGATCGAAGTTTGCCCGCTCTCCGTTCCGCTATTACAAAATGGGTCGTCAAATGCAGTATAGTGGTAACGGACGAGCGGAAGGCGTATAATTGTCTTCCCTCAGAAGGTTATCTGCATTCCTCTGTTAACCACTCAAAGAACTTCAAGGACCCTCCTACCGGACGGCACTCCAATGCCACTGAGGTATTCTGGAGTAGACTGAAAAGGAAACTCCACGAGGGAGTTCCTGTATGTGGTCGAGCTGTGTGGGCTCACGTAGACAAAGTAGAGTATCGTCTTTGGTTTGGTCTCAGTGTCATGTCCTTGACAGATGCCTGGAAATTGTTCCTGTCCCATGTTGTGCTGACTTATCCTGTTTAAAAGTGATTTTATTTTGTAATAAACTGTCATAATGCGAATGTATGCCGCACATTCAGGTGTACGCGTGTAACGATGGGGAAGGTTGGGTAACAGCGACCATCGTCCATGTATCCTCCTGCGATGTCCGTATCGCCAGCCCATGTTAGGCCGTCGCGGAAAGTCCAAGGAGTGCTTGAAAGTAGGCCTGCAACCGCTAATATAGCCTGAAGGCGTTCGAGTCCACTGTTAAAGGTATTGTTTCTAGGTGTCGCATTTTTTGGGTGCCATCTCCCGATTGTTACCTGATTGCTTCACTAACCCCCCCCCCCCCCTCCAACGCTCTCGGTAATGCTTCGCGATGACAGTCGTTAGGGGTCGACATCCATGTATTTCCGACACCAGATGATTCGTTCCTCATGGCGCCACAGTGAGCCGACCGCGTGAGGCGATGAGAAAAAAGGATGATTTGGGGGGACTAACTGATTCATCATGACAACGCGCCCGCCTAGCACAGCGTCCAAAATCAACTAGTTTTTGGCGAAAAGCGGCATGACAACACTTTCTCACCCCTCCTCACTCGCTCGACCTAGCCCCCTGCGACTTCTTATTGCCAAAAACGAAGAAAAAACTAGGAATAAAGCGTCTTCAGAGCGAAGAAGAGGTTAAGCAAAAATCGCTGGAGCCGCTCAACACCATTAATTCATGAGTGCATAAGAAACGTTTCGAACGGTGGAAAACAATTTGGGACAACTACTTATTATTTAATGAACTGATCTTGAGGGGGCCAATTTTTTAAGATGCTATCTTAACTTAAAAGATTAACTTAATAGTTATCGTTTTTGGGTATCCCCTAGTAGTCTGCACTCACAGGATAAATTGCTCATTAGGTAATTATGGCCTTGAGCCATGTCGATGTGACCTACTGAGAATTTAACACTTCGTTTCTAATTATATACTTCAGAAATGACGGTGCGGCTGCTTGTAGCTACAGAAGTAACGCTATTTCCGCACCGGTACCGTTCATTAAAAGCAGAATCCATTGATACATCCATTCTGCGTTCGCTAGATCATACTCTGGTTTTACGCTCCAGTTTACCGTCTTGGCATCATGCCGCGTAGAAAACCGGCTCTTGTCTGATCGAGGTTAGGCTACGCTGGACCCATGTAGTCCTTGGATGGCTGACTGGCTGGGATACCGGACGCTGCCGGCATCTCCGCATGTCATGGCTGGGCCGGCTTCCTGGGCAGCTGTGGACCTCACCGTTCGCGATGGTCCAACTGTCGTATCATGTCCTTCAGGAGATCGTCAATCATTTTTCAGGAAGAGGTAGATGGAAGGGTTAAACTCCGCCCTGGGTGACCTATTTCGTGGCTCTGCGACCTCATTCCATAGTCTTTTGTGCTAATAGCTGCCTGGTATGGAACAATGTGAGTTGTCCGAAATATTCAACAGATATTGCCGAAGAGTCTCAGTCTGACAGATCAGGGTGTTACTTCTGAAGGATGTCACCTACCTCCTTCGTCTTTGACGGGAAAATCCTTTGATACTTCCCGCCAGGACTCGATTTCTGTTTCAGGCAAACTACTCTTCTAAAAATAAGTTACTTCTCTTTATTAACGGTAACTCTGCATGAAAAATCCAGGTGCTTTTAAAGTCAAGTTGGCTAACACGTGTTTTCAGTAATTCTTCGTCAGGCCAATACAATTACATGAAGGAGTGAAAGTGTACAAAATTAACAGTGTTTATAGGTGTCTCAAGGTCAATTATATCATTAACAATCATCTTTCCCACGCCGCCCGCATGATGAGGTCGGCGGGTTTTGGTCCTTAGGGCTGGAGGAGGGGGGTAAGCGAGTTTTTGAGTGATGCTCTTGGATTGACTACACGGAGTACCCATCACTGTAATCAGGGATTTGAGGCGGCATGTCGTCATCACGTGAGGTTGGCGTTGGCCACGGCAGAGAGAGCGCTTGTGTCGGGGTTTTCTGACAGCATAGCACCGGATTCGTTAGCCTTATTGCCACTGCCTCGGCCGTTGCTAGTATTCGTTGGCGTAGGCCTTTAGAGAAGCTTGTTGGTGTCCGATAGACAACCTGAAATGCTTCCTTGGCATCGACTCGGTGATCCGTATCGATTAAATGTGCGAGAATAGAACTCGAAACCAATCGGGTCTCACCTCTGCCTAGCCAGGCGGACATAGGTTCACGCACCCTCTTTACCAGGCGTCTCGTTGTACGGCCGATGTATCCTGCTCCACAGGAGCAAGTGAATGAGTAGATGCACATTGATGTGGCCTCCAACGGTAGTCTGTCTTTACCTCCCAAACGTAGGAGGGGAGAGTTTGTGAAACATACGCGTAAATTCGCCGCGGGGAATGCTCTCGTGACAGCTGTAGTTAAGCACCGTCTGACTATTTCGCTCGCTGCGTCCCCTGAAAAAGGCAGTCTTATGAATACATCTTTCTTTTCTGCAGTCGCAACAGTGGGCTTTGCAATGCGTTCCCCAATATTTCGGAGGATAAATCTATCTGGATATCCGTTCTCGCGAAGTGTGTTCTGCAGATGTTGGAGCTCTGCTTCAATAGCTTCAGGTGAGCAGATGCGCCTCACTCTAGTTGCCAATCCCTGGACTAGATTTCGTTTGATGTTGAGGGGAAGTCACCAAAGTCACCAAAAAATCTGGCTCGTTTGCCTCTAATCCACTAAGCTAAACAAAGCAGAATGTTATGATCTAGGGCTAATTGACAGATGATTTTGGCGTGATTGCGGATTTGGGGAAAAAATCGACCTTGGGATGTCCTAGAAAACGGGGAGACGCCGACTAAATTCTGAGTTGTTGACTCAATCCCACGAAATATGCTGGATAACTGACGTCGTCGAGGGCCCAGAATTTCTGCCTTAAAAAGGACTGGTGTGGACGACTGGCATTTAGAGCGAAAATACACAGAAAATCCTTGTGGGTCAAGTTGAAAACGGACTATTTTGTAACGCCCTGGCCGCAGGGCGTGCGGTTCGTGCACTTTTTGCTAATGCGATAAATTCCCGAAGGGTGTAACGTTATCAAACATCCTGTCCTCTAGAATTAGCGCATTGAAAGGCATTCTGTTGGCAACGATAGGCCGTAGGACCTCGAGCATATACTGTATAGAAAAACTGTCCACTTTACTTATTTACGTATGTCGTTGGTTGTTGAGTACCGCATTACTCCTTCAGTGTACCACTAACTTCCATGAGCTACGGTCAGAGAGTTGAGAAGCGATCGTATCGCTCCAGTCCTTCATTTCAGACGCCTCAATTCAAAGTACCATTACCTACCATGACCTAAGCTCAGAGAGTTCAGAAGCAATCGTAGTGCTTCAGAGTCGTCGCTTGATCACGTTTGGCACACCGACTTTTCGCTCAGCGACTTGTTCGGCACGGATATTGGCAACGATAGGTCGGAGGACCTCGAAACTAAACCAATAACCCATGGGCCCTGCCTTACGGGGATGGTGGAAAGAGGGGTTTTGAGGGTGGACCAGTACGCCCGCGGGTTGGATGGTCAAACTCAAGGAACCGCACGAAAAATCTAAATTTCAATCCTAAAACTGAACATGCGCTTCTTTATAGCAATAGAAATTTAGTGTGATAATTAAAAATAAACAGAAATTAAGTTTCAAAAAATTATGGAATATGATTAAGCTGCCGCCGGTAAGTTTGCATCCAGTCAGGTAGCCACTGTTTTTTTTAATGTGCTCGTTTGAACTATCAGTTACCGATAGCAAGCTCAACTCAACCCATCTCTGAATGCAACACGAAGCCGGTTTAACGTAACCAGTCACAAATGCCGTTTTACCCTATTTAATGTACCTGATGCAAATTGTAGGCGGGTGTTTAAAAGGTAAATTTACGTAAGCATGAGCTGTGAAATGGTAGTTGGCAATGCATATATTTCAGATATTGAAAACGTCAATGTAACTAAGCGAAGACGCAGTGTAAATAGGGGATATGTATTAGAAAAGAGTATATTTAATTAATTATTTTGTCATCTGAAATTGCAGATCACCAGTCGCAGCAAACAGTAAAACTAAATCGCAATCTTGTCGACATACAAAACCTGAAGAAACAATGGAAATTATCAATTCAGAGAAGATTGCGGAGTATCGTCAGGCCAGGTGGTTGCTGCCAACCGCGCTAACCTGTCAATGTAGACACGAAATTCGGCAGTAAGTCCGGAGTTACATCAGGGGTGGCTATGTGTTCGGGTGGGCGCGATTTAGAAAGAGGATAGCACTTAGAATTGGCTCGGTGTTTGAGAGGAGCCGATTAGGAATGGGAACAATCACAAAGCTTTGGCTGACATTTTTGCGCGCAACAAGGGTCACTAATTGCGAAGATGTTGGAGTGTACTGTCGAATGGTAGGCCATTTATCGAACGTCTGCTCTGCGTCCCTCGTTGAGGAAAACCGGTCAGATTGGAGCTACCGGAATGGAAGTACAAGTTAACGAAACGCTCATTAGACGCCCAAAGCACAACGCCGGCATGTCCGGGGTAAATAAATGTTAGCGTGAACGATTTATCGCCGCACTGTGAATGAATGCCTGTAATATAAAGTCGGTTCGAGCCAATTGCCTTCTCATACTTTTGACTTAAGTCATGGTTACATAAATGCTCTGTGCGCGGAAGTGTCTACACTCGCGTGGCACATGGTGGTAGCCGGAATGGTACCATCGTTTCTAGACTTTCTGAGCTAAGTTCAAGTCAAGTAAATGCGGAGTGCAGGGTATTATCTGCATTCTTCTCGCTACTGGTATGGAACAAGCGTGTTACGATCGCGTCTCAGCTGCTGAACTTAGTTCATGGTAGATAACGGCAAGGTGAGGAGTAACGTCTACGATGGAGGATGACCAAGGCGCTACGATCGCTTCTGAACTCTCTGAGCTAAGGTAATGGCAGATAGCGGTAAATTCTATTGAGACGTCTGCGATGGAGGACCGAAGCGATACGATCTCTTTCCAACTCTCTGACCTTAGCTCCTACGAGGTAATTCTAAACAATTATTGTAGGCAGTTTTTCAAGGCAGCACCTGTTAGAGGTCCTACAACCGATCGTTACCACCCAGTCTATCAGTGCACAGTTTAGACGTTTTATCCCAAATGCTTGAAGTCCGAATTTTTGATCGTTCAAATCTAGCCTATTGAAATCCAGGCCTCATTATAAACGTAAGAATGTTGAAAAAATGTCCGGAAATCCTGTTTGGTTACATGTTGTGGCCTTAGCTAACGAGTTGGCACGAACAAGCGTAGATTTAGGGAAGCCTTCAGTTCATAGATGAGCTCAACAGTTCCATCCGCAACTGTGTGAATTCCATCAAATGCTGAACTGTGCTGGAGGCGATTTGTTGTTATCCTGTGAACTGGAGCATGTAGATGGCAATTCCTCCAAGTTATCGGACCCTACAGAACAAGTTCCTGAGACCATATCGTATTGTCCGCGTAATCACACCTACTCAACAAAATTCAGTAGCTGGATAGTATTATTTCCGAATGTATGGTTACGTACTAGGAGCTTACCCTTGGAAATGGTGATATTGAAACATAAGGGAGCTACAAGTTGACAGTAGCATTTTCGATGACATTTTATACGAACAGGTCTTTCCTGTTCACATCCGACGTGGTGGCTTGCGCGCAGTGGAGCCACAGCCAGAATGAACAAGAAGTTTGACGTCGATAGGGTCGGCAACATAGTCATGTCAACTTTGTTTGCATCACATGACATCGGACGCTTAATTCTGCTGGTTTTTGGAGTACCTGCGCTTGAGGCTGTGCATGATGGTAGCGTACCCGCTGATCTTCACACTTTCCATACCATCTTTCAACAATCACATTCTATCTTTTACTCAACGAGCCTTCGATTAACAGACGTTTTCACTGGCCGTATGATAGATGTAAAAATTCAATTTTAGGCAGTAAACCGACATTCTGGCGTGTTTCACGTCTAAACATGATACAGCAATCCCTTCTAAATTTCGAAGCCGCAATTTCACCATATTACCGTATTACATTTGTAAAACTAGTAAAAAGCCGGTGCTCAAAGGGAAACTCTACACTGAAATACCGAAGATTGTCCACGTATGGAGGAAGGAGGGTATGTTTCAGTAGCGTAAATTTTAAATCAAACCCGTGAGCAGAACAACATCACCCCATTTTATGGCAGTTTTCTCATAATGTTCTGCTCACAGAAGTGCTCTGAAACGCGCGCGCAGTTTAAAGCACCAGTCATTGGACAGTCCGGTGTGATAGCGTTTGGCGCAGTTCGTACCACCACCATGAATTATCGATCGCTTGAGCCTATCGATCGGCAGTAGGTTGCTCATTCAAATGTTCGATTTTTGTCAGCCACAAATGCAAACTTCTGCACGGCGAACGCAGGCGCTGCAGACCTTTTGTCCGACCGCGAGAAGTTAATCCGTCGCATAGGGTTTCTGCCACGAACTCTTAGAGAGGGTAGACAGAGGTGTACCGGCGACGGGAAGATGGCATTGGAAGAAAGTGAGGAAAATGATTCAAGCACCTCTACGCAGAAGGAAGGGCCTCTTTTAATAAACAGGATAGATTAACAAAAGTGAGAAATCGGGGTCAATAATCTGAGGAAAGAGAAGTGCTCACCGGATCGAGGGAATTGTTTGGCTGACGTTTCGAAGAGCTTGGGCGGCTCTCCATTGTCAAAGCGCCATTATCAAATCATTTGACGTGGAGTGCCTTAAAGAATTACTGAACTCGGTTGACCCGAATATCCTATTCACGACGGAAATTGAAACAAACAACCAACTTCCCTTCCTCCATGTCCTTGTGTGTTAGTGTGCAATTGGGCAATTACAAACTACTGTTTTCAAAAAAGTCACCAACACAAGCCAAATACTATACTTCAACAACAATCAACCCCTCTCTCACAAACGCGGCTGTGTCCGTACTCTATTCCAAAGAGATGAAACACACTGCAGCACACCAGACGACAAGAGTTGAACGACAATAACTTCATGATCTCTTTTAAGCCAATGGATACCCAACCTAGTTTATCAAGCAAAGCAAGCGCCGAGTGAACAGACGACGGCCACAAGAAGAACAGCCCGAAGTCTGCAGGACGATTCCTTACATAAAAGGAGTCTCCGAGGCGGTTTCACGACCGTTACAATCCGCCAGGGTAGGCATTGCTCATCGACCCCAGGCAATAATTCTTTGCCGTTTGATGCAAACCAAATACATACTGCCATCCACTGGAACCTCAGCATTTGTCTATCAAATACGTTGTAACGATGGAGACTGCAACTACGTTGGAAAAACCGGGCGGAAATTGCAGACCCGCCTACATGAGCACAAACTGGCAACTCGGAAACTAGACCCAAACTCACAGTTTGCGACTCACATCGGAGAAACTGGTCACAGTTTTGACTTTCAAGGAGCAGTCGTCTTGGGCCGGGGCACCTCAAGGACAGAAGATCTCACACTTAAGACTTGGTACTCAGATGCCAACTCTATAAACAGGCATCTAGACCTTCCTGCGGCCTATAAAGTTCTACGTCACAACATACGCCATGACGAGGACAAGACAGTCGTACGGAGCTTAAGAATGCCGAGCCAACACGGCCTGCCGACCAATTCACCCAAAAGAAGGACACAAGCGCAACTAACCTCAATTGAGGTGACGACACATAACACAGGAGGCCACCAACACTCACGAACGACGACCAGTAGGCCAAGGCAGCGAAAGAAAAAAATCGACCAGCCCAAGGCCTACTAATTCGGCTGTGTATTCAAAATTCTGATCGATTTTTACCCCAGACGCTTTGATAATGGAGAGCCGCCCAAGCCCTTCGAAACGCCAACCAAATAATTTCCTAGATCCGGTGAGCACTTCCTTTTCCTGAAACAGGGTATGTTCACCAGAACAGGTTTATTGGAATGCTGACGTTTCAGAGAGCTTGGTCAGCTCACCATTTGGTCTTATATCACGCCAAATCCGACGCGCACGCAGTTTGATATATCAGCCTGCACAATGTGCATGTTTTGGAAGACTCATTGGAAATGAGGACTTGAGGTTGACAGTTGTCCTCGGGGGTGCATCCATGGCCAAATCATAATCACACTTCCCCAATGCTTCCTTCTTCAGTCAATGCGGATTGCCTTATCGCCGTCGAGGCCAAAACCAGTGAGCTCTTTTGTACAGACTTTTATTTGAATGAAATTCCACAGAAACATTCTTCCTAACCCACTGCTTGAGATCCCTCCAGGCTTACCCGTAGGTTGCGAGGAGTATTGACTACCAAGTACGAAACGTCAGCTCAAACGATTTCTCAAGGCCTGGTAGATACAAGAGTGAAATGAAGTACGTCAGTTCTGTCAATCACTCGTCGACTATCTCCATTTGGGCGTCTCGCAGATCGGCAATGATGCTCTGCCTGCATTCTGGCCACTTGCTGACCAGGTCGAACATCACCTGTGAATATGAAGGAGGGGAAATAACCAATACTGCTGGCAAGCTGTGATAAACTAGAAATGTTCTGCGTCGTTGGCCAGATCACAGGGTTCGAGATAGGAGCCTGAGAAGACCGACCACTTCTTCTGGAGGAAGCAGACTGTCCGATTGTCACACCTTGTGAAAATGTGTGAAGAGGTGGTCGAGCGCAGCGATGTAAACACCAATTTTGCCATGGACTGAAAGCACGTCCCCAGTCAGTCCGAAGGAATTAAATTATTGGGAAGATTTCTGGACACGACTTAAACACGTAAAGTTAAACAAAACTGAAAGCTAATGTGCATATTTCTGGCAACTTCCGACTAGGATGGATGCCAAATTCCTGAGACGCGCTGGGGTATCACGCATGTGTCGCGTCGTTTCGTAGGACAAAGCTGAGCTTCAAACTTCTGCAAATCACAAGGTGCACGACTATGTTGCACAACAGTGTACAGGTCGGATGTTGATTCTGTTGTGCAGTCAGGAAGTGGCATATGCCCATCGTGTTTCTCGAATTGGTCTCATCAGCATAGGAAAGAGTGTTTGCCCGTGAGCAATAAAAGGGCGATCAGACTGAGATACAAGTAAGCGGTATTGGAAAAAGTGGAAGTAAAGAGATTTCCTCAAATTTACAGAGTTATTCAAATTGGATTTTGTGCAGAGAATCAGCGGATTCGTTGAATAAGTGTATAAACCGACAGAATCCAAACGAACTTCGTCGAGTTTTTGAATCAACATCTCCAGCACTCACGGTACGCCCTAAGATATGTACAACAGTGTTGGCATCGTTGGCCTTGGAGGCAGCATCAAGTTGCCAGTTCACAACACCTCCCTCGACTCTACTCCTTGCTTCCTCTTATTGGCTGTCATGAGGGAAATATGCAGCCGGTAGGACGTGTGAACTCCAACGAACTGGAATGGGCTGTTTGAATGTAGTTATCGCTCTTGGTGCGGATCCAAGATGGAGATGGTGTGGCCGGATGGTGGTGAAGACGGGCAATGCCCTGTCCCTACAAAATCGCCGACCCCCTTTCGGCATTTCCGCCGTTCGTCGTAGTGCTTATCCCGCTCCACGGCTCACCCCAATAGTTGATTCCGGCGTTGTAATCCCCACCTGTTTTCTTGCAGGCATGTTGACGTCACCTCCTCAGCTAAATGGATCACCTCTCAAGTGTGACTCATCTCCCCTTGTACCAAGTATTATTTCCCAGTATGCCAACCACCTACTTCCTAGTATATAATTTGTACCTGTTCACCTTTTCCTTCTCCTTTCTTGATGAGAATGATGCGCTCTAACTACCCATAGGTCCAGGTCGTACTAAGTTAGGAGTTATCCTCAGTCCTTCATCTTACCCCGTGTCTGATACTCTCAACGTCTTCGGCCGCTACAGTTTGGGAGTTTGCTTCTGTTCGCCTATTGTGGCACGAAACGGTTTGGCTTCTTCATTCTAAGTGGAGGCACGACTGTCTGGTTCTGTGGTCCTTATTGGACAGACTGGCGCACTGGACATTTTTCATAATTATTTCGTAAACGCTACTGGCCTAGGGATGTGTGGATGCATACATTCACCCACTTTGGCTAAATTGTTTTAGTTATCATTAGAGACGCTACTTTGGCGACTAATTTTATGACCTACCACCATATGCGTAGACTGGCAAAGTTGAGAGATCCTGGGTGATGATTTGAAGAAAAGGATGAGCTCATCGGAACGGGTTTAGTTAGGTGTCGACGTTTTGAAGAAATTGGTCGGCTCCCCATTGTCAAAGGGTAAAGTTCACTTGATCGACAAGAAATTTCAAGTGGCATGTCGCGCTGGTCGGCCTTTTGCTGATCGACTTTCCTCGCACTGCCTCGGCCTCTCGGGGTGATGGTTGGCGGGTGTTATATCTGTATGCTTTGTGAGTCACCGCTTCGTTGAGGGGAAGTAATTGAACCTTCGTCTGGTGGTCGGTCTGATGATTCTTTTTCCTCGCAGGGTAGACTCGTCGTCAGTCCGTCTATGAATGGACTTCTTACGTCCAGTGTGGTTACTTGATCCTGAGCTCCGCGGGCGTGATAACGTAGAAATTTGTAGGCTGCGGGAAGGTCTAGATGCCTGTTGGTGGAGTTGGTATCGGAGTACGAAGCCTCCGGCCTTAGCCGTTCTGATTTTGCGTTGCCCCGGTCTAAGGTAGTAGGTTTCTGGAGATCGAAGATATGCCGAGTTTCTTCAGCGTGCGTTGCTATTTGGAGTTTGTATGTAGTCCATGAGTCGCCGATTTGTGCTCTAGTAGGCGGGTCTGCAATTTCCACCCGCTTTCCCCAACATAGTTGTAGTCGCCCTCATTGCAACTTATTTAGTAGAAAACTCCTGAGATTTCAGCGGGTGGCAATGTGTCCTAGGTTGCATCAGACGAGGACGTAGTATTGCCTGGGGTCGATGGATTATGCCCACTCTGGCGAGTTGTAACAATCGAGAGATCGCCTCGAAGGCCCCGTTAACGTAGAGAGTGGCCCTCCAGACTTCGGATTGCTGCTCATTTGGCCGCCGTCTGCGCACTCGGCGCCTGCTTCTCTCGATAAAATGTCTGGGACAATCATTGGCTGCAGTGGCTCTGAAGGTACAGTCGCCGGTCCTTTTACCTTCTGGAGTGCTGTAGTGTGTTTCAACTCTTTGGAATAGTGTTAGGACACAGCTACGTTTGTAGGACGTCCGAACCTAAATAAACCCGTTCCGGCCAGCGCATCTTTTTGTTCACAACATATGCGTATTGAGCATTGCGTGAGGCCCATACCAGCTCGATGATGCTAGCTTTTGAACATTTAATATAGTTTGACGCGTGAATATACGCCTTAGCTGGTAGAAGCGAACAGGCGAGTTCCAGGTAGCAGTTCAGAAGACGAAGATGTGAGCACTGGAACAAGAAATTTATTGGCCTGAAGTTTCGGATTCTCACTCGAATCCATCATCAGAGACAGCCGCAGATAAAGGTAACAGTGGCACAAGGAGTGCAGTATTTATAACACGTGGCTGCCGTGGAACCATATGCGCACTGTAATTAACAGCTCTTGCAATCACCACCGGGGTTGTAATTGATTCGATGGTGGCTTGTCAGCCCGCATCCGAGTCGTTAATGGCCGTGATTTCGTCATCCGTGCTGGATGCTGGTGTGAAGATTGCTCGGCAAATTGGCTCACTGTCACGGGAATTATTGTTCACCCGCGCCCTCTCCACGTGACTGATTCCCTGCCCAGGGAAAATCTCAGCACGGAATATGGTACCGGGAGGTCATTGCGCCTGTTGATGGATTGCGGTCCTGAGAGTTACAACCCGCCAGAGTGGGCATAGCCCATCGACCCCGGGCAATACTACGTCCTCGTCTGGTGTAACCTAAGGACACATTGCCACCCGCTGAAATCTCAGGAGTTTTTTACAAAATAAGTTACAATGAGGGTAACTACAGCTATGTTGTGGAAACCGGGTGGAAATTGCAGTCCCGCCTACAAGAGCGCAAATCGGCGACTCGGGGGCTAGATCCAAACTCCAACTAGCAACTCACGCTGAAGAAACTCGGCTTACCTTCGATCTGGAGTTGCGGACAAAGCAACTACGTCGGAGAAGCTGGGAGATTACTCCGTACGCGAATTGTCGAGCACGCAGCAGCAGTGAGGCGGGGAGACGCTAACTCTCAGGTGGCGGCTCATTCGACGGGACCCGGCCATATTTTCAAGTTCCAAGAGGCCGAAATCCTCGCAAGATGTGACAACCGCGTGAGCCGCGAGCTGCTCCAGTCATAGTTCTCAGGCCAGCAATCCATCAACAAGTGCATTGACCTCCCAGTAACATATTCCGGGCGGATATTTTTCCTGGGCAGGGGTATTAGTCACTGGGGCACGGACTGGCAAGCCACCACCGTATCAATTACGATCCCAGCGGTGATTGCAAATGCTGTTAATTACAGTGCGCATATGGTCCCACGGCAGCCACGTGCTATAAATACTGCACTCCTTATGCCACCATTACCTTTATCTGCGGCTGTCTCTGATGATGGATTCGAGTGAGAATCCGAAACTTCAGGCCAATAAATTTCTTGTTCCAGTGATCATATCTTCATCTTCCATACGACTTAGTCTCATTGGAGACCTGTGTTTGAACTGATTGTAGGCGACACCTGTGCTGCACCTTCTACCTGCCAAAAACTTGTATTCCGGCTCTTAGTAGGTGAGCATTTCCACCGGGTTCTCTGCAACTGGGGTGAAGGTGTTTCTGTTAGTCGGCGTGCCATCATTGGCGAATGTCATCTGACTTCTCTGCCTCCAATCGTGAGCTCTTTCAACTCCATCGACTTTCGGATTGCAGTTTTCTGAAACCTCGGAGAGAATGCCTCACAGATACTTACTCCTTCAATCTTTGTCAACTTGATAAATCTTCCTGGAATGATGCAGAATTTTCATTAGTGATATATAATTCCTTCTAACACCTACGCTAACAAGCGTATTCTTAATTAATTCTCTTGTGACAGTGTGTCTGCAGATTTACAAACTCGTGACTTTCCGTGTATGAGGCCAACGCGTTAGCATGTTTTTTGGAAATGGAAAGCAAAACAGACTAATGCAACAAAGTGGCCTTCATTTGCTTTTGCATACTTTTGTTAGTCCGACATATACGTTCTCTCCGACCACTAGTTTCTTAATTGCATTATCTCCGTGGCGCGGTTTACTCATCAGCTGTAACTAGAAAAATGTCGAATGTTTATTTCTAAGTCCAAGGAGCAATATTTATATTATTTCTTAACCCTGAGCACGTTAGAATGCCGGCTTGTGGCTTAGATGTGACCAGTCAACAAAGGGCCTAATGCTGACAGCAGAATTGCCTGTTGCGTAAACGCTTGTCGTTTGTAACAGGGTATGGAAGGAGTTAAAAATGTGAACTCATGCCGAGCCTCAATCACATGAATCCCTAAAATCAGCAACATTGAGTACCTGACGACCATGCAATAAAGAGGTAGTGTAGGTTGCAATAGCAATTAACATGACTGTGATCTTAGGTTCCGACGCTCTCAGCCCAAACAGTCGAGCCGAGAGTTGTATCCTCACTCATAGTCTGTTATCCCAGTTATTCTTTCTTTTCTCCACGAGCATACAGGGATCAAATTTAGAGAAGTCGTCAGACACTGCAGAACAAAGTTTTGAAAAGGTTGAAATGGAAGTTGTAGTCATGTGACATGTGGGTATACCAGGGCAACCTGGTCTTGTCTATAGTTCTCTTCATTTACTCTCGCAGATGCGCTGTACCCTGCATAGGATCCTGCCACCTTCGAAGGAAAACAGAAGAGTCCGAACCATGGATAGGGTAGACTAGGCAGTGTGATAATGCTTCGTAGTGTTTAGCATGCGGCAACACTAAGAGTACGGCGCGACGGATGCATGGAACCCCCTAAAGAACGCTTAAGTCTGGGCAATATCGCTACTACATACAGTACCTGCATCAACGTTCGTGCCGACTGTTTTTCTGTGAGCCGCGCCCATAGGTGAGCAGGTTTGTTTAACTTAATACTAACGGTCGAAGATGTGCGTGAATTTAAATGCAGAGAACATCAACGTATCTGGGTTTACACAGGCAACTCCAGTGAAACTAACCCGTGATTAGACCCGGTCGAACCAGACAAGTGATCTTTATTCCTCTTAACTAAGTTTGTTATTTTGGGTGAGTTAGTTTTTGTTTTGTAAAAGCGTTACTGAGTTTGCTCATCCCCTGAAATTTGATTTGGACTGGAGAGATTAATTTTGGCCTTTCGATCAGAATTAGTCTAAGGCGGCCGTGCCGCGAACCTTAACTGCCTGCCCGTCACTCTACCTCGAGGTAGTGAGATCCGAGACGATATTCGTGTCGCGCAGCCTAAGTGGCCTGTCGAGTACAAAGTTGCAAATACTTGCGCATTCCTCGTTACATTTACAAAAAAAGTAGGAAGTTCTGCGCACTATTTTACGGCGTTATCATTCACTGATGAATCCGAATTGATCTGTCAAGCACGCAGGCTTACCATCCGCGACGGTCACAATAAGCAACCTCCAGGTTCTCGATGGCTCCGTTGGCAAACAACCGTGCAGCTCCGTCAGAGTATGATGCGTTGATTACACACACACTTCTGCAACAAACCTCCCGCTAACGACCATCATCACTCCCAATTCCACCGTCGGTGAGGATACTGTCGTCTTCCCGACAGCCAGCACTACTATCACCTCACAACCAGCATTGCAGGCTCGATTCCAACCTGTCCTCATTGCAATCGCACCCTCACATCACACATCAGCCTGGTCGGTCAAGTGCGAATTCATTGCACTGATACCGGCGAAATAGTGACAATATCCCCAACATAGGCTCGCCGCACCTGCCTCCACTGTCTGCGCTGTCAACGCATTGCGGCAGTTCGCGTCTCCTTGCCCTCCGCATTTACAGCACTGCCTTCCTGTCCACCTCACACTCCTTGTCGATGCGCTGCTGGGCCGCGCAAGGCTTGTCATTAGCCTCACAAGTGCTCCAGGCCAATCAACGCTGTCCCCCCTCTGATTGGCTGGCGGACGCGAAGACAACGAAAGGCGCACCTCGAAGGCGGACACAGACAACAACTTGCCTGTAGTGCGCGCTCGCGGCGACCGCCGACAGAGTTTTTCTGTACGCACTTCCAAAAACAGTAAAGGTTGTCCAGCTCACTCCGTCTTCCCTGACTTATGATTGGGAATCTTTTCGACCACACAACTTTCGACAGCATCACAGCTGCAATCGACTCAGCAGCTCCAGAACTATTCTGCCCATACTGTCGATGCAGTGCATTTCACTTATCAGCCTGGTCGGTCATTTGCGAATCCATCGCACTGAAACTGGCCAACCCGTGCCTTGAGTACCGACATACACCCGTCACCAGCCTCTCAGCTGTCCCCACTGTCCGTGCATATTCAGTCATCACACGAGCCTACTCAGCCACACGCACCTCCATGCACAACCCACCACCAACACATGCACCACACACAAACCTATACCATATCATACACCGCAAACACGACATTGTACCTTCCACCTAAGTGGGGGGCGTAATTTTAAACTCCTTATCCATGTGACTCTTCCACTACTCTAACACATGTGAGGTCCGGCAAGCGCACCCAATTGGTGTGAAATCCTGATCTGTTGTGTGAAGACCAGGTCGCATCTGTGGCACACGCAGACGGGCTATTCTTAGTTCTGTCAGCCATTGCACCAACCTGAGCTTCAGTTGATTGTTCCCTTTGGACAATCAACTGATGAACCGGAGAGGGAAGAGGAAGTGAGGTCGATTCACTCATTCTAAACAATCTACCATGATACGCCAAAAGCTGAAGCTTGGGATATTGCCAAATGTCAATTTAACTCAGACTTTGCAGTCAGGCCAGTATAGGCTTGCGCGGATTGGTGGACTGACGGTCAGGCGCAACGGCTCCCTCTTAATGTGGCCTCTATATAATTTTCGCGAATGTGAGATTCGAGCAGCCTACCCCCTTTCGTGAGAAGACCTGGTGTGTTGTGTGGCGTGCCAGGTCGCGTACGCACATGCAGCCGCGCTCGCTAGCTCCGACAGCCACTGCACGCAAGTCCCATATTTGACAAATTAATGCCCCACCAACTCTGTCCTATCTTTACTAGATTCCACTAGAACCGGCCAATGCTACTCTTCTGGATCAGTGCTTTCGTTTATGAACACTGATCAGTACCTAAGCATGTGTATGAAGCTATGCAGACAAGGTAGGATTAGTACTACAGGGATAACTGCTTGCAGACTGCATTTCTCTATTCGGAAGGGTACCTTGATGGGAATTCAGTTCGTACGCTCTCGTGTGTTTTGTAACACGTAACGGGACTGCGTGGCAGTCTGCGTGCTCCTTCCGTCTGTGGGCAACGCATAAATTAACTGGCAGTTAGTTGGGGAGATGGACTCTGGCTTGGGCATCGACAGACCTCTACAGGTCCTACACTGTGAAGCAAAGTCGATGGCCTGGGAGAAGCGGAGAGTGACTTGCAGTGTTTATTCGTACGACATGTTGATTGGCAACCTCCCAACGTCGTGACAAATTCGACTGCGTCAGGTATGGTATGGTGATGAATGCGCTGATGTGCCGTACACATGGATTTCCCATTATTGGTCTTCACTTTCGTTCGATTTTTCATGAAGGAAAGATCCATTTCAGGTGATCTCAGCCTACTTGCTCGCACCCGCATTCTTACATATAGCTGATTTTTGCACGGGTCTCAATTCTTAATCCTTTGAAATGTTAACTGGATGTTCTGTAGAATACATTCGAAATGTTGTTCGGAAAACCTGCTGGGTCACACGAAAGAACCTCTCAGCTTATAAATTGTCACAGGGGAAATCTCATCAGGATAAGGATCTAACTAACATTAAGACGAACAGGGGTTAAAAACAATGGATTTGGCTGAAGCCCACAACACGACGACGAGGGCGATAGTTGGAATGACAACTGTGTGAATTCCGACATATTTCCATCTGTGCCTTTTACGATTATTTGTTTATCCTGTCGATCCAAGCATGCAGAGGGCAATTTGTCGAAGTCCCCAGACTTCGTAGGACAACTTTCAGAAGATTCCCAATAAATGTTCCAAAAAGGCTACAAGTTGAAAGCAAAATCCTCGATCGTATTTTTGGCGATCGGCCGAAACGGCTGCTAGTCGCGGAAAATAAGGTACGCAGGAGCTCAATTACGAAGGACCTAGCGGACACTGACCATAAGGTGGACCCAATAACTTCATTTAAGGTCCTACTTTGGGCGACGACTGGGTGTCTCTTGCGCTTTGTACAGGCTGCGGCAATAGAAAGGAAAAAACAGAACTCAGCAAGCATCTGGACTACGTGATCAACTTCGCACTGTCATGGTAAGATCCGATAATGGACGTAACCTTATTCCCTCTTTTGTCCTCTGACTGTTGTCTCCCGCGTTTCAGTTTTAGTCACGCTCGATAGGCTTTCACTATTGTATGAACTTATCTGTCTAGGTAATTTCGCCCCCTCTCGCAATGCACAGCCGCATATCAGACCAACAGACCAGGTTTTATTTACCTGTCACGTTTTGCCCCTCAAGGCCGCTCTCCAACTGATTAATATGCAATGATTGCACGCAGTTGAATAAGAGGTCACAAATCTTTACGGGTTCATTAAATTCTACATGCTCTTTGTTACATTAACAAAACCAGTACTAAGCTAGTACATGACGAGGGCCTCTGCACAAAAAAATTGCCCACAGATGGGAAAAGGTGAACTTGCTCCAGTTGTTTCACTTCCAGCTTTTAATTTAACCCGTGAGCTGCACAACCTCAGCTTATTTTAGGGCATTTTTTGTATAATGTTCTATCCACAGACAAGCCCTGAAACGCGCACGCAAATCAAAGCACTAGCATTCGGACCGTCCGATGTAGTGGAGAGGTCTCACCACGATAAGGAACTACTTTGTTTACTGAGTAACTAAAGCGAATAGGAACTAGTCCCCATAGATGCCGAGGAAAACCAAAATACATGAATAAACGTGTCAATGCGAACGTCCACTGTATGAATTGCGACAAATGCCTTGCCATGCGAATAGCGATTATTTAGTTAATCTTTCAAATCAAGCATGCATAATGCATACAGTACGCCTCAGCTAATGCAAATAAAATGCCCACATTCTCAACGGTATTCTGAAAGGACATTTTCCTCTTAACACGCCGGGCATGAACGTTTGTCGCGTTTACGGGAATCGTAATCAGAAATGCCAGACTCTGATGCATCAGGACTGATTATTAAGGCCGTTTTGGTGAAGCAGAAAGTGCTGTATGTTTAGGGGAGAAATGTCATTCATTAAGGGTCAAGTATTCCACCATCTTCTTCTCAAATCAATGCTCTGTCACGAGTCTGCGATCCGTTGAGAAGATGACGGATTACTTATTCTCATTCTTATTTTTGTAGTCTTGCTTTCCAGCGGATTTTCCTCAGAGGCATAGAAGGAATTCACTGTACTTTCAGTCTTCAAGTCAGAATCTTAACACGACGTTAATGACTAGCAAGCTGCTCATGAAAAATCGTCACCACCAAAACCTCTCGAAGACCAATTTCCACTGTATTTCTGATTCATCTCTGCCTAGACAATTCCACAGCTTTTTTCGGTGCACACTTTTCCGGAAGGAACCTAAAAACTTTTTATTTGTCTTCTCATAAAATGACGATCTCTCATTGTTTTGAACAGTCGTCTGTGGTTGTTATTTATTCCGATTTAAGGAAAGACAACGTACAGACGACTCTTAGCATACAAGGAAGTTCTAGGTACTGGCTTTCCCTGCCCTATTTCAATAAGTTTGTCTTGTCTAATTGCTAGTAAATGACGGTGGATGACTATTGCTGTTCGACATTCCAGCCGACGGCGAGTTATTGGCTTCATAGAACGCTTTGAGATAGTGATCACCAGTGAGCGAATAGAACTGTTCGGATTCGAAGCTCCACCATGGCTTGTTTTGCATGCTGATGTCCACCAGATAGTGTCAAAGCAAAAAAATATTCTTGTTATCAACCAGACGGGTATGATGACGCCCATGAGTATGTTTGCTCGTCTCTTCCATTGAAAAATGAACTCGAACTTGTCTTTTTCCTAAAAAAATTCAAAGTGGCAAGAGGATTTTATGCATATTAGTGGGGTCACAATGTTAATTAATTTAATTAAACTTAGCAGTCCCGTAGTCGTTCAGAATAATCTGATTTTCGATGCTTCAATACCGATGTCCTAGGTGGAATTTGGACAAGCAGATCGCCTTTCTGCGAAGTACGCTGAGATATATGGCTTTTATCCGCGTTTTTTCTACTGCAAATCTAACAACGACTCCACTTCGTATTTGTTCTTCCTGTTCCTGAGATGTTATTTCTACTATTCGGGTTAATTAATATCCCTGACCGTGGCATAGTCAAAGTGATCCAGAGGTTTTATACTCGTAGGCCCTTATTTCGCTCTTACTAGTATCTCACGCACTGAAAGATACCGGCTGGAAGGCTTTCAGTTTTGAGATTTGAGAGCAAGGATCTGGTGTTTATTTTGTGTTTTGTAATAATAATTGCTCACTTGTTCATGCAACAACAGTCTCACACCAATAAATCGGCTTTTTAGTGTTCGCCTTCTAAATTACTCACTCATATGACCCAAAACTTTATATGTAGGTGGTTTTCTTCTTTGTGTTTATGCTCACGATTCTCTGAAACGATACTTCACTCTAAACCGAGTCGTCAAGTAGCTTCCTGCTATTTAAAAGTGCCCTAAGTGCGCAATTAGTGTGGGACGTATTAAATCTCTACTGCCTGTTTCAACCATCCGAAGAACTCCAAACACGTTAACAAAAAAACGTTCCCATGGAATTCGAGGGCTCGATAATCGTGTCACATCCTAATCTATCAGCTCACCTTCAAAGCTGCCGACTTTCCTCTTTCATTAGTGGTCATTAAATCCGATTTTTCTGTCTCCTACAGTAATGCGATTCGCTAGCGACGAGCTCCTCCTACTTGCGGGAAATAGTATTCATCTCTTGTATGTTCTGGATTTAACCATACCTTCCTCTCTACTCGACTAAATTGTGTTTGGAATGGGACGTTTTAAATGTCCAGATGATTGCGAGAGTAGAACAGTACATTCCATAATTTAACAATACTAACATTCATATTTTTAGGCGCCAAAATTGCACAATCCAAGCAAATTTGACGTTGGACCAACCGATAAAATACGGAAAATGAAGATACTAATGTTCTATGCGAGCTGCCAGATATGCAGTAGAATTTAGAAGTTGTACCATGTAAACTAAGAGAAACTTTTTACGCCCGCCGACGTTTGTCCTTTTGCATTCAATACCTTTGATAATAATGTCAGCAAATCCCAGATTGGAAGATTTCAGAAAAGGTGGTGAGCTATATGTGAAGCAGTGAAGAAACGCCCAAGTTAAAAGCAGTTGGAGAGTTTATAGATCCCTCATCCTCGAAATGGACTTTAGGGAAAAAAAACTACTTCGAGGGTGGAGATGGGGGAGCATGGAAAATTCTTCCTAGGGCATGATAGAACTGTAAATGCATTTCTGCGGGTAAGAACAAAGCATCATCATGATGGTCATTGCGGAGTCCTGGCGAGAGCTAGCAGCGTGCTTGATGCAGCGGTTAAGAACGCGCTCGTCAATGCGACTCCGATTACTAGTCTGCGAGACGGCTGTAGTAGTGTCGAGAGCGTTAAAGATAGAACCGTCAATCCCAGACTATAAAAATCAGGATAAGACCAGAGTTATGGAAGAATTAATAATCAAAAGTCAAACGACCTGACAATCCCACTCATGCCAAGCGCGTCGCGTCGAGTTGTGTTCATTCCATTCAGTTAAACAACCAGTAAGTTCAAGAATAAGGAACAGGTAGGGAAAGGCAAGATAGTCTGGCGCCTCGGCACAGTACCCCCCTCCGAGACCGGAGGCCGGCGAAAAACGACGCCGAAGGATGTGTACAGGTCTAAAAGAAATGCGTGACCAACCGATCAGGAAAGTGTACATGTCGACCACTACGAGTGATATATACAGGGTCCGTAGAAGAGTGAATAAATCTGGTGGCGGATGTGTTGGAGTTGGTGGTGGCAGTCGGATATGGCGGACAGGAGGGCAGAGGGAAAATACGGGACGGTGGAATAGAGGCTCCGTGGGTGGAAGCAGAAGGTTGAGGACCACAGGGCTCATCCGGAGGAATGTCAGGGACGGCAGCCTTGAGGCGGTCCACACTCACGACCTCTTCACGATTGTCGCGCTGAATGCGGAAAGTCTTCGGCCCGCGAGAGAGCACCCGAAATGGGCCGTCATAGGGCGGTTCCAGAGGCCGGCGGACTCGATCACATCGGAGGTAGACGTGAGAGCACGTTGCCAAGCCCTTCTCGAGATAAGACGGAGAGGCGGAGGACCTGGGAGAAACCGGAGAAAGTGTCCGCATAAACCGCCGGAGGCGATGCAGGAGGTTGGTGGGATCCTCAACCGCACCTTGTGGGTTTGGCGAGATCATCTCACTGGGGAGTCGGACGGTGGCACGGAACACCAGTTCAGCTGCCGAACAATCAAGGTCCGGCTTGAGAGCGGAGCGGATGCCCAAGAGGACCAGGGGAAGGTGGTCCGTCCAGTTCTCTGGATCGGCCGCGGCGCGTAGGGAAGCCTTCAGCTGGCGGTGAAACCGCTCGACCATCCCGTTAGCAGCCGGGTGATAGGCTGTCGTCCGAATGCGGGTACAGCATAAAAAGGAGAGAAAAGACTGAATAGTATTACCGACAAAGACAAGGGGGACTGGAATGGCCATTTCTGGCTTATTAGCCGTCGTCAGCCAGCCATACCCAAGCCCGAAGTGTGGACCATCCGAGCCTCGAACTCGCGACCTGTTGGTTTAGAAGTCAACGCCTCTACTCACCGGGCCACGAGCCCGTTGCCTTGTCGGTTTTCGATCGGGAATATACAATGTTAGGGGGCGCTCACCGATCGTTCATACGGAACTCACTCGTTCCGTTGTGCCTTATGGACTCTCTCTCGAGCCCAACCAGCAGCCGCACAGCGGCGCATGATATATAGGCAGAATAGTATTACCGACAAAGACAACGGGCTCGTGGCCCGGTGAGTAGAGGCGTTGACTTCTAAACCAACAGGTCGCGAGTTCGAGGCTCGGATGGTCCACACTTCGGGCTTGGGTATGGCTGGCTGACGACGGCTAATAAGCCAGAAATGGCCATTCCAGTCTCCCTTGTCTTTGTCGGTAATACTATTCTGCCTATTTATCATGCGCCGCTGTGCGGCTGCTGGTTGGGCTCGAGAGAGAGTCCATAAGGCACAACGGAACGAGTGAGTTCCGTATGAACGATCGGTGAGCGCCCCCTAACAGAGTAAAGACTGGAAGAGGTTAGACTCAAATTGGGCACCACGGTCAGTCGTGATTGTGGAGGGTGCACCAAAGATAGCAACCCAACGACTGAGAAAATCCTTGACCACCGTTGGAGCAGCAATGTCAGGCAGGGGAATTGCTTCAGGCCACCGAGTGAACCGATCCACACAGGTGAGGAGATAGGAACAACCATTGGACAGAGGCAGGGGGCCTACAATGTCCAGGTGAACGTGGCTGAACCTTGCACCAGGGCCGGGGAAGGTACCAATGGGGGCCTTGTTGTGCCGCTGGATCTTGCTCCGTTGACAGGCAATGCAAGCCCGTGTCCATGCCTTCAGGTCCTTGTGCATACCAGGCCAGACGAAGCGGTCAGAAACCAGCTTGTCGGTTGCTCGACTCCCAGGGTGAGAGAGATTGTGCAGGGAGGAGAAAACTTTGCGGCGGAGAGATGGAGGCACAAATGGACGATGGGAAGGGGTGGATACGTCGCATAAGATGGTGCCGTTGCCAGTTGTCAGTGGTAGTTCACGAAGTTGGAGTCCGGAAACATCCTCATCACTGGGTGGACCGACACGGCGTTGTTCAGCGGCCATTTCAGCGAGGTCTATCCCGGGTGAAAGCTGAAGATGAGCAATAGAGGGCCTGGACAGTGCGTCAGCCACCTCATTCCTTGACACGTCAATATGGCGGATGTCTGAAGTGAACTGCGAAATGTAGTCCAGGTGACGGATCTCCCGGGGGCTTAGCTTGTCAGAATGGGAATGTATTGCAAACGTGAGTGGCTTATGATCAGTGAAAATTGTGAACTCTCGACCTTCGAGTAAATGCCGGAAGTGCCTTACGGCAAGATAAGCGGCGAGAAGTTCACGTCCGAATGTGCTGTAGCGGGTTTCTGCTTTGGATAGTTTCTTGGAGAAGAAAGCCAAAGGCACGGTAGAATCCGGCAGACTTTGTTGAAGAACCGCGCCAACAGCAACATTGGAGGCATCGACCATCAAAGATATAGGTGCATCAGCGTGAAAGTGAGTCAGGTGGGTGGCGTCAGCCAGAAGGTCTTTTACCTGCTCAAATGACGTGAGTGCGGCTGATGTAAGTTCAAAGGTGCGTTTGAGACCTGAGAGGAGATTGGTCAGAGGTAGGATGGTATCGGCACAGTTCGGGAGAAACCGGCGATAAAAGTTCACCATACCAAGAAACCGTTGCAACTGACGCTTCGAGGTAGGGGGTGGAAAGTCCCGAATGGCGGCAACTTTTGAGGGAAGAGGCCGAATGCCGTTCGAGTCTATCAGGTGACCTAAGAACTCAAGAGAAGTGGCTCCTAGGACACATTTTGAAGGATGCAGGGTGACACCAAACTGCTGAAATCGGTCGAAAAGCAGGGTAAGGTGATGGAGATGTTCCTCCACATCTCGACTGGCGACGAGAACATCATCAATATACGCATAAACAAATGGAAGGCCACGTAAAACACGGTCAATGAAACGTTGGAAAGTTTGTGAGGCATTTCGGAGACCAAATGGCATACGAAGGAACTCAAACAAGCCAAAAGGAGTCGTCACTGCCGTTTTGGGAATGTCCTCAGCCGCAATCGGAATTTGATGAAAAGCCCGCACCAAATCGATCTTCGAGAAAATGGTTTTGCCGGAAAGGGCTCCAGCAAAGTCCTGAAGATGAGGAACGGGGTACCGATCGGGCATAGTGATATTGTTTAGGGCTCTATAATCGCCACAAGGACGCCAATCATCCGTATTTGGTTTAGGAACCATGTGCAAAGGAGATGCCCAGGGACTGTCAGACTGTCGAATAATCCCTAGTTGCAGCATGTGGTCAAATTCTGCTTTAGCAGCCGCAAGACGCGCGGGAGCAAGACGGCGGGGACGAGAAAAAACGGGAGGACCAGTCGTTTTTATGTGATGAACAATATCATGGGGAAATGAGGTGTCAGAAAAATGGGGCTTAGTGAGGGGAGGATATTTTGCTAAAAGTCTACGAAATGGACAGTCAGGGTTTGGGTCAAGGACGGAGAGCTGGTTAGAAACTGAGGATGGAGGAAATCCTTTGACAGTGAGGGTAGTTGCGCGATCATGGAGGCGAAGTTGTCTGCAATCCACCAGAAGGTCAAAGGCGGCTAAAAAATCAGCACCAAGGATAGCAGTGGGAACATCAGCAACCACAAATATCCAGGGGAATAATCGCCGGAGGCCGATATCCAGGGAGAGGGATCGAAATCCAAAGGTTGTAATGGGGGATGAGTTTACGGCCTGAAGGTAAAGACCGTGGTTTGGGCAACGTCGGTCGGCTGGCGTGGGAGGGATAACACTAATCTGAGCGCCAGTGTCGACTAAAAAATGCCTGCCACTCGTGTTATCACTCACGTAAAATGTGCGACCCGTAGAGTTGCCAGAGAGCTCGGCCGCATTTACTCTCCGGCCGAGGAGTTTCCCTGCGGGGACTTGAAGGAGCAGTGTGGGACACAGCGCCGCGCCTTATCGCCATAGTTGACATGATACCAACATAGGTTGGCGGTCCTGGGGCGAGAGCGGGAACGACGACGGTCACGACCGAAGGAACGTCGAGAGGGACCGGGGAATCGGCGCAGCTGCAAAGCGGCAACAGTCGCTGACAACTGGGCAATCTGCGTCTTTAGTTCAGCAAGGTCAGACGTGGACACGTTGAGAGGCTGAGACACCTGAGCAATCGTCGGGGATGACAAACGCTCAACCTCCATCATACGGTCAGCCATCTCCGCTAACTTTGATATTTCTAGGTCGTCGGAGCCAGAGGCCAAGATTGTTTGTACAGACGTCGGCAGACGTTCTAAGAACATCTCTTTAAAGAACTTGTCGTTGATTTTCATGTTCCCAACCAGAGAACGCATGCGACGCAAGAGTTCCGACGGCTTGCGATCACCTAAGGCCTCCTCTTTTACTAGTGCGTGATAACGCTGCCTATCGGAGACTGATGTCAGGCGAAGAAGTTCAGCCTTTAACTTGGTGTAAGGAGCATCGGTCGGGGGATCTCTCAGAAGCGTCTGCACTTGAGAAAGAATGGTGGGAGGGAGGGCCTCGACCAGCTTATAAAACTTGTCGGTTTCACGTGTAATCTTGGCGGAGTGAAAGGTCGCCTCAATACGGAAAAAATAAAGTTCTGGCGCATGTTGCCAAAAGTCTGGGAGGGAAGAAACAAGTCCACTGAGAGAAGAATTGGGATCATTGGAATTCGTAGAGGACATGATTGTAGAAAGAAAGAAGGCAAACGGGCGGTATGCAAATTGGAAGTCGACTAATTGAAGGTATAAGCGTGAACGTCAAAGGGTCACCACTGTCGCGAGCGTTAAAGATAGAACCGTCAATCCCAGACTATAAAAATCAGGATAAGACCAGAGTTATGGAAGAATTAATAATCAAAAGTCAAACGACCTGACAATCCCACTCATGCCAAGCGCGTCGCGTCGAGTTGTGTTCATTCCATTCAGTTAAACAACCAGTAAGTTCAAGAATGAGGAACAGGTAGGGGAAGGCAAGATAGTCTGGCGCCTCTGCCCCCATGTCCGCAATCCACAACTCCAACTACTACTTCATCAACCAGCAACACTGTAACCGCGAGCCATACTCACTCTACTCCTGTGCCCCCTGTATATATCACCCGTAGTGGACGCCATGTTCACTTTCCTGACCGTTTCGTTACTCATGTTTTTTAGACATCAACAGTTCCTTCGGTATCGCTACGCGCCACCTTCGGTCTAGCCGGGGGGTACTGTAGCAGTTCGCGTCTCCTTACCCTCCGCCTTGTCATGCTGCCGTCCTGTCCGCCTCACACTCCATGTCGACACGCTGCTGGGCCGCGCGAGTGCTCGAAGCCAATCAACGCTGTCCCCACTCTGATTGGCTGGCGAGGTTGAGACAACGAAGGGCGCACACACACGCGGACACAACACCTCGAGGGCTGACGCAGACAACAGCTTGCTTGGAGCGCGCTTGCGGCGACTGCCCACACAGCCTTTGTCTACACGCTTTCCAAGCAGTAAAGTTTGTCCAACTCAAACCGTCTTCCCTGACTTTTGATTGGGAATCTTTATCTTGTCGACTACACCACTTCCGACAGTACAACACGAAATTATGTGGAGGATACGGTGAATGGTCTGAAAAAACCCAAGTTTTCAAACAGCGATTAAACTAAACGAAACCACACGCGGGCGCATAATGTAATTTGGAGGTGGGGTCCTAAGTCCCTGAGGCTCCTTTTTTCAGTCGTGTGGAAAGTTGCACCCATGTCAGTTATCATTAAAATCCTTTCAATTCCAGCACACTTAATACTTTGTTATATTATTCCAGCAAAGGAATCGCAAGCGCACGTGTATTCCTGCACATGTACTTAGGACTCGGTTAGTTTTAGCTTAATATTTTCCCTATCTTTTAGAAAGGCCAGGAACCAAACATTCAGTATGAATACCATTCCCATCATCGTCATCCTTATTACTATTATTATTATAAGTCTTAGGTAGCAATTGTGCATATTTTTGTTCGGCTTGACTTTTTGCGAACGGTATCGCACTGACAAAACTCTCATGAGCGCCCAGTAAAACCATCCTTATGGTAAATCTACGGAGACCCAGTGAACCAGAGACCCTGATGTTCACCCATTTTGATTAATTGCTAGGGAAAAACTTGGTGGCAATTGCTGACACGGTCAGAGCCCGTCTAAGTGCATAGTTTTTCCCTCAAAGCGACAGTCTACTGTATTCCTCTTAAAAATCTGTAATCCGGAAACTGTTGTCTTAGCATAATTTGTCTGACTGCTGCTATAACGTCCGGGAAGTCTTTGGTGTGTTCATAAATTTCTGGTAGCATAATTCGACCATTTATCTAGTAGAAACCTAAATTTGCTCGGTTAATGGATTTGGTTGTCCTCCACACCGTAGTATGCTCTAATCCGCCTGTTCGAATCCCACTGTTGCAGAACACCCCGATAGCGCCATTGGTATTCCCAATTTTGTTTCCCCTAAGGGACATGGTATGTATTGTCAACTCGTATCTACCATCATTTTTGGAGGGAACAAATCACGACTATCCAGAGCACATTATTTGAACGCCAAAGTTGCCGTCTTGGAGGCATAAGCATTAGCTTTTTAGGAGTGGTTTTGTCTTCATGGCGGGACAAAAATGCTCCACAAAACCTAACCTTACTCATCATGCACTTAATCGTACGTGAGTTTGCAGGGCAGATCTGTCCGAAAAATTGTCGTTTGCTGTTCTTTTGCTTTGGGCATATCCGTCTTGCTTGGCCATTTAAAGTACAGAAGTTTTTTCCTGACCAGTAATATTTTGCCCGATTTTGGTTTTATGTCCTTCTTTCGGTGAATGACATATGGTTTTGCTCCTCTTTATCACACAGATATGCCGCCAAGCCGGAGAACTTTGGCTCTAAATCTTTGGAAGATGGTTGGAATTTGATACCAGTACAAAAAATCCCGAAAGGGAGTCATGTGACGGAAAAACTCATGTAGATTATCTGGATGGAAAACTTCTGAAACGTCTATAGTTTAAAGGTTTACTGCCTGGGCAAAATCGTACCGACCCATCCTAAATGTACTTTGCTGTAACAGCAGGCAGGACTGTTTTTTCTAGAAATGGTGAGACGGAACTTGGGAAATTGGAGTCCTGAGAATGTTTCTTTTTGTGGTGCAGTCAAGGACATCGAGCCAACTGCAACTGAGAGGGTGGATCCTGCACTGTGAACAATTACTATCTCCAGTTGACTATTACGTTGCTCCCAAATTTACAACCAAGCCTTATTCCTCATCTCTTCTTCCCCCACACAATACACGGCAATCAACCAAACACTCCCCCTGTTACTACGTACACTAGCCTGGCTTAGATCATTGTGTGCGAATGGTGAACGGTGACACTGAGTTTCCTGTGTCAGAAATAATAGACGATTCCACGACGGAGTCTATTTCGGGGCGATAAAAAACCCAAGAGACAACATTGCATGTGTAAATCATACCTTGCTCAAGCCTGGTGGCTGGTCTAGTGCATGCCTTTTGTTTATTTGAACTAATGTGCGCTTACTAAATAGCAGGTATTTAAAGCATAGAAACAGACGACATTAGAACGCGGGAGCTCCTTAAAGAGTGTCGTCTGTCGCGTGACTTCATGCGATTAGTGTATCCACTAAACCCGCCGGGTTTCTGACGTACGAGATTTTAAAATGGCAAGTTATCTATCAAAGTTCAAATAAGAGACGCCGTAGTTTTTATAAATCATTTACCTGATAAGTAATATGAATAATTTGACTTATTTCCAAGTGTCAGTACACGCCGCATTCTAAAGCTGCCTAATATAGATGGTGAATATAGGCGATGAACATGTCGCACATAAGTGCACATAACATTATGTATTTCACTTCAACTTTTCCCTAAGTGACTTGAAAACGTGTATTTTTTCACTCCAAATTTTCTTACCTTACGAAAATTACGTACGAGTCGTCCCGTTTGATCGGTCTACGCTGGTCTGGTTGAGATGTATTAAAATCAATGTGTTCCATTTAATAAACAAGTTCTTCATATTTACGAAATAGGTGCATCTGTTTGCTCAGTCTTGCTTGGTTGTTCGCTAAAAAGAATCTCCACAACGTAAAGAGCGCGGTCGCTCTAAGTATACATTCCGAGACATAGTTTGTTAATCCAAGCGGATTCGTCCACTTCTTTTACTTGTCCATATACTCTTCAGGATAATTTTCCTGAATTATTTACATGAGGAATTTGGCATTGTCTAGATTCCTCATTTTTGTGTAGAACATTACTAGTTGCTACCCTTGTCAATGTTTATCGCTTTACCAGCATGCTCTCCGCCCATGCAGTTTCCAGACCGAAAGTTGCGAAGCCGCTATAGTCCTTTTTGATTATCTGTCTCACAAATTCCAGTTGATAGTCTGGCACGTGTTAGGTCAGGTGCGGTCAGTCTTTGGACCTATTAAGCCCTCTTTCGATAGTCTGACATAGTGATATGTCTTTAAGTTTGTTAGATATTTTAATCAAAACTTTGTATCGATTCGGTTATGCATTTTTCCAAATTGTCAGTCAATTTCCATACCATTGATTTTTTCTGCGGTTAACGATGAATTTCCTTCGTAGATCAGATTGCGTTTGGTTACGTTGTAGGAATTCAATATGTCGAATTGGTGCCTTCTTGTAGTCTGTTAGTTTTCGCGCCCTGGTAAATACCTCAGGAATTCTCTTTAAAAAAATTAATTGTTATTTTATGGTCAACCTATTCCACTATTGGTCGCAGAGCCTCCTCTTGCCGGCACATCACTCACAGTGTTTTGTTTTCATTCCAAACAAGTTGGAGAACAACGCCGTTTAACATTTCTTGTCGTTTGACATATCTATTTTCTACCTTTTATTATTGTTTGCCAACGGATCGGAGTATGTGAAATAGGTGAAAACCGACTTATCCCAGAATAAATCCAATAATTATAAGGTAATTAATCCATATATTTGTGTTGCCGAGGCATTGTTCCACCGTATCGGACACCTGAGACAGAAATACACAACTAATAAGATGGCCAAAATCGGGAAGTTTATAACTCACAGCGCGATTTGTACCTCGTTCTAGTCTGTAAGGTTTTACAAATACCTTGTTAATTAGATAAAAAATTGTCTGACGCGTTAGAAACTATGTTTAAATTCACCCATTTGCTTTCTTGCACTTTCCCTGTGTGGCCTGGACGATAGATGATTATTTTTTCGGCTTGACATCGTTGCATAAAAACACTCTAGTGCAGATTGAATGAAGATCTGACCGATACTTTTTACATGTAAAACTATTCCTGTTTGCGTAAAGGTCACTTAGGATCTACACTTACCAACATATTCTGAGTGCTTATTGAAGCAGAAGCGATGTATTTGATTTTTTTACCTCCGGTACGATATTTTTTGCCTGAAAGGGGCTATTAATAAAGAATTTGGTTTTTTGGTCTCTTCTGATTAGAAGACGAAGTACGGAATGGTGTCGTTTTACCCTGGAGCTCGGGATCTACATTCCACACAAACGATTGCTTAGTGACCAGGAATCAATAGTCGATAAGCGTAGGGCATATGAGAAGAGTAATTTTTGCTTTACCTTACGGCGCCAGCCATTCCTATCTTAGTTTGGGGCAAAAGTTCACCACCAGTTCGATTTCATGTCTAACAACCCTGAATTTCAAACCATAGTAGAATCGCCCTATGTATCATTCCGTAGTCCAAATATATCTGTTAATGTCATTGCCACGTTACGGTTAAAATGGCGCGAGTCCTACGCCTCAGGCACTAAACTTGCCGAACGTGGTTGGTTGATCACCCGAGTTAATACTCGGGTGTGTGCTAACACCTTCATCTTAAATAGTGTCATATGTCTTTACTACATAGTAAGAATGTCTCACTCATTCTATCCCCGAAGACACTTGATGTTATATACAGATAACTTGCACAAGTTGCATTTGATTTGTATGTCCAAATTACTGCAATTATTTCCATATCGAACTTTCATTCGAATAGCTGCTCCTTTTTACCAAACAACGGACAGTTTTTTTTAGTTTTTTAAATAGCCGAGCTGTGGCGTGAAGGTGCACACTTATATCATTATAAACCTCGAATTGGCAAAAACAATGAGAACCCAAGGTTTGGTGCCTGGAGAGTTAAACTTCTGTGATACCCTGATGATTTTGTTATGAACTAAGCAGGTTTTTCACAATTAAATGTAAGAAGACTGTTCCCTATTTGTAATCTAGGGATGGTCATCACTTCAAGCTTTATTTGTGCACGGCGGCCTCTCATGTATAAATAAGGTCAATAGCTAGACGCTGATGTCCACTTTAGGAAGCTCGAGCAATGTTAGCTGCTCGTTCAACATATGTGTGATATATCAGGCATGATGTGGCAAGTCCGTGATCCCGTCATATTTTCAATCTACCTTTTGCTGCTAAGTCGACAAGTTCATGCATGTCATTTACACTATTTAATAGAAGAATTCTCAAATAGCTTTGACAAACTTGATTGAAAAGATGCTAATTCCAGTGGTGTTCATTGTGCACTCACAGAACCGACATATCCTACGACTTTTAAGTCAGAGTATGTAAGCTATTATCGATAGGCTTGCCAAACCCGAAACAGAAATCCATCGATCCCATTAGCGTCATGCAAGCTGAGAAGATAGTCTCGGGCAAAATGAAAAAATAGCTAGACGCTGATGTCCACTTTAGGAAGCTCAAGCAATGTTAGCTGCTCGTTCAACATATGTGTGATATATCAGACTTGGTGTGGCAGGTCCGTGATCCCGTCATGTTACTTTTGCTGCTAAGTAACCGAGTTCATGCATGTCATTTACACTACTTGATAGAGGAATGCTCTCATAGCTTTGACACACTTGATTTAAAAGATGCTTATTCCAGTGATGTTCATTGTGCACTCACAGAACCGACATATCCTACGACTTTTAAGTCAGAGTATGTAAGCTATTCTCGATAGGCTTGTCAAACCCGAAACAGAAATCCATTGATCCCATTAGCGTCATGCAAGCTGAGAAGATAGTCTCGGGCAGAATGAAAAAGACGTCTTTCTTGTGAGGAAGTGTTTAACGACATTATTGACGTTTATTTTCCCACCTCGACAGTCGACTTTCACTCCATATTTTTGTAGCTCTCGTCCTGGCTATTTATTGCGTAAAACTTTTGCGAAAATTTTCTGCAGTTAAAAGCGTTTTTGTACTTATTTGCATTTTCTGCCTACGTCTTGCTGTTAGCACATTTATTCCTTAGTCACGAATTTAACGACTTACACCCAGTATCAGAAATGTGGACTTAACAACCTATCTCTCTTAATGTTACTGAGGGCTTTTTATATTCTTCCATTCAATTATACAACAATCATTTTCTGCTTGTTTTTACAAAAACATTTGCGAGCTTTTTACCTCCATCTACATTCTGTTATTTTAGAGTCGTGGCATTCCGAAGGAGGGAAAGGTAGCCATATTACCGTATATTCGTTTTGTCAAACTAACTTATTTAAATCTACTTCTGAACACATGTTTTCAACAAAGTTTAGAAAAATATTTGCCCGATTCCTCTACGATTCCCCTAACGCAAACTAAATACGAGTTCAAATTAGGACTTTTGCGATCCATTTTGGAGTTGCCCGTTTTCAACTTTTCTGAATTGTTCTTGGCACCTAATTGAAGGCCTTTCTAGGCCACAAGTTCCCGTTGTCTCTGCACTTCAGTGATACAGTAAAGCCTTTTAAATCATGTTTGCAGGTTCGTAAATTCCGTTGCTGATGGAGATGACATTTTGTCGTTCAAATTTTACCACATCTGTAAACTGCTATTTGGGGTTTGCAGCGGGTGTATACTTGGTAGTTGTACCGGTGTTTTTTTTATTTTAGTCTGAAATTGACGAAATTCTACGCCGTCTTTGCAGCCACAATGGTGTGAGTGGTGTCATTGTATGCAACACAGCAGGTTAATTTACAAGAGAAAAATTTTGCAAATGTTTCACATAAACACTGCATTAACCTCTTTCATGTTGTTCACGGGATGACCGTTCAGCTCACAGATCGGTCTATGCTGGGTCAAAATAGGGATCAGATCGACTTGCTAAGTGCACAGAGTCCGCTGTTGTAAATGCGGAATGTGGTGGAACGCTTCGCGTTACGTAAACCGCTGCG
>CACRXP010000065.1:387001-400155 GCA_902702965.1 Spirometra erinaceieuropaei
AATATCGGAGGTCCTCATCGTGGTGGTTATTGTGGTGACGCTGATCGTCAACCTGGTCACCGTCCTCCTTTTGTTACTAACTTAGCCACTTGCGTCTGGGACGATTTATGGCTAGTAGGTGGTTATGAATTCTACATAGAGCACGTATACCCAAGTGTGTGGACTCCAAAGCACGTGACGCCTTGGCGGCGGACCTAAGTGGGAAGCCAAACACGAAGTTGGTTCGCTTAAACGCAGTCATTTCTACGTCAGTCTCTGAATCCGATCGCATCTTCTATCGTCCTGACTGGGGCCAGCCGTTTGTTCATTATGTAAAGAAAAGGGAGAGTGCTGCCCGTCCTAACTATAATAAGTCTGGAGTTAAGTTATCCCAACATGCACCAGATGGCATGGCTTAGGGATTGCTGATCATGGGGTGCTTTTGTCCTTGGGATTCAGATCCAATTTTCACTGCATCCCTTATAATAACAGCGAATTTTGAATACGTCTGTTGGGTTGGCTGTGTTATGACCCGGCCTGGTACTTAGAAATCACGCAAGGCGTATGCGCACTCGACTGTTATCCCCGCCACCAACACGAAAGAGAAGGAAAACACGACCGGCCACGAATAACTGTATTGGGAATCTGTAAAAATAGTGTTTATTTAAAACATCCTATAAGGGTTGGCTGGCATTCGGTCCGCGCGCTTCGAGATGGAAACTCCAAACGAGTTGATAGTTACCTGGCATGCACAGATCCCTCAGGTTCAAGGGGAGCAGCCAATGGCACGGCGCTATCAGCATGCTGACAGCGTGCTAGAGAAGGCTAACGTGGTCTCCAGTGATTGGCTGGCTCTTGTTCGTGGTAGTGTAGTCACTCCCAACAGGTTGACCTTCATATACATGATCCACTTAAGCGGAGCTTTCATTTTGAGTAAACTCTCTCACTCCAATCTATCTTCAGTCGTCTTTATGGCCATGAGAGCTTGATGGGTACGAAAAGAATCTGGCGCAACTCCCACACAGTAATCCTACTCTCGAGCTTGTCAAACCACCACTCGAGTTCGCGGACGTGGTTACTATCTTAACCCTCTAAAGTGAGGTGAAATTATCATAATCAGGGGTAATGGGTATTGAAATCTGCAAGTTCGCAGTAAGTGCCTTTCTAATGCTGCCAACAGATCTGCTCTCCTTACCGTTCTGTCAGATCGCCTTTAGGTAGCCTTTTTATTTTCCGCCCCTCTAGGTGGTGACTTCTTTCTCATAGTAGTCCAGAAATCGGGATGACCAATCTAGATGCACTTTCGCACACCCGTGGATCCACGCACAGAAGAGAGCACTGAACCAGTCGCATTTAACTCTTGATCGGCCTTTGGCAGAATCAACATCCTTGTCTACAAGCACCTCTCTACGCACATGAAGAGCGCCACTTTGAAATTACGAACTTGCCAAGTTTTGCCTTAACCATTTCCTCCTTACTGGTATTGTATAATATAGTTCAGGTATTCTCAAACACACGCAATCTCTATGTAACTTAAGACTCCATTGTCGAGCAAGTTCTAGTCCGTTTAACTACTTACATGAAAATGTGAATGTCAGGTGAATAAAGGTATCAGAGGAACGGGGTGGCGAGCATACGTAGCTTTCGTTCAATTCTCCTCGGGTCAGTGCAAATCGATTGAAGTTTGCCTTAAAACAACGGCTGTGAGTGGGAGTGTGAGTGGTGGGGGTAGTCAGGCTGCAATGGCTCCTTCTTAATGTGGCCTTTATGGCACTCCCACCACAGTGTGGGATCCAATCCAGGCGTTGGCGGCACGCCTAGGTGCGGCTTCGGCCGTGCCAGCCTCCAATTTCTGTTGTGTTGGTGAAAATCCTGGTCATTCGTTGTGTGAACCAGGGGGTACGGAGTGGAGCGCCAAGGTGAGGATCCGTCCGAGCCATCCACCTGCGGCCTCCCTCGTCTCCGGTCTTCTTGACTCTGTCTTGACACCGGGCTCAGGCGGGGGAGGAGGAGAGAGTGTAGGTAGATGCAGCGCAAGTCTACCGGCATTATAAACCCTTGCGCAAGTCACCGTCCCTGCTCCCACCGCTGCTGCAGCTGTGGGGCACACGGTGGACATCATCGAAATCGATGGTCGAACTATCGGATGGTGGGGGTAATAGCAGTCAATTTCAGGGTCGGAGTGAGAGCCGAAGTGCGCGGGGAGAGTTGGAGCGTTATTCGACCATCGATCACTGCAGGTGCGGAGCCTGAATGTGGTTCTTCTGTGCCCACAAGATTGGTTTTCGTAACCTGATGGCGACCGCTCCTGCTGTTGCAAACAGGCGCTGGCCCAGTGGTTTAGGTTAGCTAGATGACACCTTATAAACCACACGAAAAGCTTCGCTGGGGTCCACACGATGTCCGGAACCCACAAAATGCGCGAGAATACGCTCCTTATGCTCCTAGTTTCGCCTTTTCCCAGCCATACCGGGAGGGGGTTCCCGTATTCTCTTAGATAGGCACGACTCGCGCGGCCAGTGTTATCTTCTCCACAGGAGCAGGCGAAGGAATAGATGCACACTGAGATGGTCTGAGATGGCAATTTATCCTTACCTTCCCCGCGTAAAATAGGGTTAGTAGAATGTAGTATGCCTCGCCTGCCTCGTAAGCCTGCCCCAGTCCGTAGTCACCTCCAGTCGTGCGACGTCGGTCGATGATTGGGCCTTCGTGCCTTATAACTGCCGCCTGGCCTGTTTCTGCCATTACCTCTGACGATGGACTCCTGTACGAGTCTGAAAGCTCAGGATAATAAACGAAGTGTTCCGGTGGTCGACTCTTCTTCTTCACTTATAGACAACAGTTGCCTAAACCGCGGAAAACGACTTTGTGAGAGGGCAAACGAGGTCCCTCACTTTGTTATACTTTACATCTTTGAATGATCACTTGTGTGGGAAAGCCGCCTATAGCCTATGTACAGGGTGTTTCTAGTGCAACCAGTGGGTTATCGACTACTTGACTAATTCACTAGCTGGCCGAATTTGGTGTTTGGTTGTGCTGGAAGTGGCCTAAATATGAGAACCGGTAATCGGGGTCTGAAAAAGTGGCAACGCTTGCAATTGTAGCTGTGTGGATTTTGTTCTAATTGAAAGCGATCAACTACTTACAAAGTCGCCTGATATTTGGTCGTGGGTGTTGGTAGAGGGCTCATTTTGCGGAAAGGTAAAGCTGAGAAAAATGGTCTTGTGGCATTATGAACACTACACAGTTATGAGTTTTGACTCAAATATTTGTATTAGCGTTGGTAGGGGGCCCTCACCGATCGTTCTTACGGAACTCACTCGTTCCGTCGTGCCTTACGGGTTCTCTCTAGAGCCCAACCAGCCGTCGCACAGCGGCGCATGATAAAGTCAGAATAGCATTACCGACAAAGACAAGGGAGACTGGAATGGCCATTTCTGGCTTATTAGCCGTCGTCAGCCAGCCATACCCAAGCCCGAAGTGTGGAACACCCGAGCCTCGAACTCGCGACCTGTTAGATAGAAGTCCACGACGCTAACCACTGGTTAATAAGTCAGAAACGGCCATTCCAGCCTCCCTTGTCTTTGTCGGTAATAACATACGGCCTATTTGTATCAACTTCCAAAGTGAGCTCATAAGGCTTCATCCCGAACGATTTACTTCAAGTTGGCGCATTACTTTCTGAGGAGTTTAGAAAGCTGGAGTATCTACTTGGACTTACATGGGGGACGCTGGTGCACCACCCACTGATGAGCCGAACCTTTCGTGGCTGTGTTATGCGGCGGAAGAATATCGGCGACACACCAGTATGGTGGATCATGCAGAGGGATTTACATTTAAGTCGGACCCTGCATGTTGCGACTTCTTCCATACTCTCACGAGACAACACCCAGACACTCATGCACGGAACTTATCTGACTGTTCTGGCTTAATTCGAAAATACAGTGAGTGACCGATCTCATGAGATGTTGATTGAAATTCTAAAATGCGTTTTCGATTAGGAAGGCGTGATTGTAATACTGATTATCCTGCGGCATAATCCTATAGTATTTCGGACTCGGCAGGATGTCAGCTTTTGAATTCACTGCTTTTTAATGTCTTGTAGAAACCGTACTAGGTAAAAAGTGACTACTTAGGTAGGATGCATTCTTCACATTGATTTTCGATGGTCTTGCAAAATTCGAATAGGCCTTATAGAAACCGCGAACAAAAATATGCTTCCTTTCAGTCGTTTGATAGAGAATCGCGTCATCTTTATAGTTTATGCTCGAAGAAGGAGTATAATTAGGTTTTAAAAAGTTTTATTTTTCCCGAATAATTTGGAGCCCGATCAGTCGTTGCACTAGCTCTCAATGATTTTAGTCTTCAAAGTGCATGCATTCCGCTTAAAGAAAATCCCATATTCTTCTATGCCTTTAAAAAGACACAATGTAGTGTCCATAAAATTTTGCAATGGATGCAGACCATGTTATACATTTCATGGGGAACAATGGCTAAAGTACAGGTACGATGCTGTATGAATGGACATTGCACGGTCTTAAAAAATCTCATAATAAGAAACTTTCTTAAAACCTAATTATACTCCTTCGAGTATAAAATATAAAGATGACGTGATTCTCTATCAAACGACTGAAAGGAAGCATATTTTTGTTCGCGGTTTCTATAAGGCCTATTCGAATTTGCAAGACCATCGAAAATCAATGTGAAGAATGCATGCTACCTAAGTAGTCACTTTTTACCAAGTACGATTTCTACAGGAGATTAAAAAGCAGTGCATTCAAAAGCTGACATCCTGCCGAGTCCGAAATACTATAGGATTATGCCGCAAGATAATCAGTATTACAATCACGCCTGAGTAAACTTTCCTAATCGAAAAGGCATTTTAGAATTTCAATCAACATCTCATGAGATCGGTCACTCGCTGCAGGCTTCAGGAACGCGCATATGGATGCCGACATGTGCACTTAGTGGAACATCAAAGACGACCCCATATTGCCACCTTCGAAGCTGAAATACTCTCGCAGAATATTACTGACTAAGGCGGTAGACACGTTTGGAGTTGATCCTGTTTTATTTGCCATCTTCACCAAACCGTCTGGGACCGAAGAATACCGTGAGGTTTGTGGTGGCGCAAACACGATACACCCATCCCATCCTGAATTTGGGGGAGATTAATAATCGCTACGTACACGAGATTGGAAAAGGAAGACATAGTAGATGTGCTAACTCATGTAATGTTAACTGGAATGTGGAAATACCCTTTCGTCTCAAGAAGATTACTTAAATAGGGTTGTAATATTAATCGGCTTGCGGCATAATCCCAAAATAATTCAGCTACTTCAAGGTGCCAGCATTTGAACTAATTTCTTTCTGGCCGTCAGCAAAAACTACACTGCAAAAAATGACTACTTGTGTGGCATGAATTTTTCTCCTTGACGTTCGGAACCCTTATAAATTCTAATATATTTCATAGGAAACAGTGAATAATAATATTCCTTATTTTTACGCATTTGGTGGATAATTACGTTTTCAAATTTTATACTTGAAGGAAGTGTATAACTCGGGTTTAAAAACTTAAAATTCCAGAATAATCTTGAACCCGACTTGCTGTTACACTCGCATTCAGGATTTCCAAACTAAAAACTTTCTAATTCCTGTGTGCGGAAAACCGCGCATTTCTCTACGGCGTTAACAGAAGACCATATAAGGGTTAATAAAACTTAGCAGTGGATTTGAGCAATATTGTAAACTTTACAAGCGCCATTGGTAAATTCAGAGACACGATTTTTATGAATGGGCAATTCACAGTCTTGAAAATTTCATAATTAGAAACTTACGACCGAATGACACTTCTTTCAAGTATAAAATCTGAAGATGATATAATTTTCTACCAAAAGAGCGAAAGAATGAATATTTTATGCATGTTTTCTGTGAAATATATTTGGATTTGTAACAGCACCGAAAATCAGTGAGAAAATCCGTGCCATGTACGTAGACATTCTTCACAGAGTGTATTTTTTGCAGGTGGCCCTAAAGAAATTCGTCCAAAAGCTGGCATCCTGAAGTAGCTGGATTATTTTGGAATTATACTGCAGGCTGATTAATAGTACAACCCTGGTTATGTAATCTTTTCGAGACGAGAAGGCATTTCAGAATTTCGGTTAACAGTTCATGAGTTAGCACATCCACTGTACCAACTGCCAAAATCCGGGAACGCACGACGAACTTCAGGGTAGCTACAAAATAACAGTTGGGCTGTCGCGAGTGACGGCGTTCCCCGTGTGCCCCATTGAGTGGTCACAACACTGGTGACGTGCGCGTGAGTTAAAGTGAGGCAGTCTTGCGCAGCATCTACCTCACACTCCTCCCTCACTCGCGGGTCACCGATGGCTAGGCTGTGTCGAGACGATCTTTTTTAGTTGACACTATCTTACAAAGACACTCCAATGCGGTCAAGCAATTTGCTGGTCGAATTCTAGATGACGTTACCCATCCCTTAAATTCTGACCTTATGTCTGAGAAGTCTTCCCGCCCGATGCGCTGCAGCTTCCGACTTATATCCTGTCTCGCATCGGCTTATCGAGCTTCTGTATTGCCACTCCTAGCGTGCTATCTTACGTGCGAAGAGATAGAAATACAGAGGCTAAGACAAGAACTGTCCTCATAATAATCGTTTCTTTGTGTTAAACTTTGACTTTTGAATAATCTATTAACTTATTTACTGCCCATAGTGAATTGAGCCAATTTTTTGCTGAAAATTTTGAACTTACGATTTCAAAATAAAGCGACTTCCTCTCTCTCTCATCGGGGCTCGGGCTCAGTGGTTACGGAAGCTGAAGAGACCAACCACACGACCTGGGTCCCGCGGCATGTCCCTGTCTTTCAGAGAGGACGACCTGAATCTCGCGTGCATGGGAGTACACTAATGGCCCCATTAAGAAGGATTCATTGAGCCTGACTCTCCATCCATCAGTCAGTCACCATACATGCACTCACAGCAATGGTCAAGCAAGTCAAGTTATGCTCTCAGTTAACAGCCTTCCCCGCCACGGATACTGCCGCGTCGTGATAGATTCAAAGGGCATCACGTATACATTTCTCCAAACCCCCACAACACCGAAACCTCCCACATTAGGAGGAAGTGTGCTTTTCAGCTCTTTTCTTCATGAGGCTTCTCTGCCTACACATGAGATCCGAGCGTTTTATTTCCCTTGTGTGTGAAATGTTGGTGTGCGCGTTTCGAGGGCCAGGTCGTGCATGTGGCGCACGCAGACGAGGTCAGTAGATATAACAGCCACCGCGCCCATTCCCCGCTGCAGTCTGCTGATCAGCTCGGACAGCGGCTGTGGTGTAGGAATGGGAAGGGAGAGTGGGATCGATGACTCAGCTCATTTTCCTCCTCAATATAAACAATCTGACGCGCTTGAAGCTATCACGTTGTGCTAAAAGCCATGGCTTTAAGGGTTGCCAATTGACGGGATAACTTGGACCTCGCAGTCGGCCCAGTGTTGTGTGTTTGTGTAGACCAGCCAACTGGTGGTCTGAGAGCCAGGCTGCAGCGGCCCCTTCTCAATGTGGCCTTTATGGCCCCTCCCACTCGGTTGGATCCGATCCAGATTTGGCGGCATGCCTAGGAACCGCTCCGATCGCACCAGCCGTCGCTCTTGTTGCTGTTGGTTAAAATCTTGGTCAAGTGTTTTTGGTTACAAAGGGACGCAGTGGTAGGCCTAGGTGTGGCTCCGGGCGTGCCAGCCACATGCGCCCTCTCCCGTCTCCGGTCTTCTTGCCAATGCCTCGACGCCGGGCCCCGATGGGGAAGCAGGAGAGTGTGCGATAGATGCTGTGCAAGTCTATTACCGCTATTAAAAAGATTCCGCACAAGTCACCGCCCCTGCTCTCAGCCTGTTGTAGAGCACACGGTGGACATCGTCAGTCACGATGGGCGAACTGTGGATGGTCAAGCTATGGGGGCTGGCTTCCCATTGTTGACCCCCTCTCTCTCCCTCACCTCTTCCATGCATCAGTCGACTGTCCCAGCCTTCCAAACGATTGTTAATGAAATTGATCGCAATATATCGTAGGACAAATCATGTGACATGAGTGTTTTTGAGGAGAAAATTAGAAGACTGTAAATAAGATTACACGACAGCTTTGTACGATCTGACGGCAGGATGATTGGTTTAGAAAATCCTTTTGAAAATATTCACTTAGGACACGCAAATTAACGGAATGGTTTATGGCTTAGCATCAGGGTAAAACCGTTTTTCGAGTACTAGTTATGCTTAATGGAAAAATTCCATTGTTTACTTGTACAAGGAGGCCCGTTGCGAATATTGCGGAGAAAATCGACGTCATCTGTATTGAGAGTTGTCTCAAGGAGTTCCGCGTTACGATGGGAATCATAAACCTCCACAGGAAACTGAGCTACGAGGCCTCGTAGCTCAGGTGGTTAGAGCGCTGGCTGTACTAAAGCCTGCCCCCTTACTGCGTGGGTTCGAATCCCACCGAGGCGCCGAGTTTTTCACAGTTGGGTCAATATGAATTATTAAAAATCTGCCAAAATATCAATGAATCATTCGTTAGATAATTACGTCTGCTTCCAATTTTATACTCGAAAGAGGGAAATAATTCGGTTTTAAAAAGTTTTAAATTGCGAGACTTCTAAATACCGTGAAATGGTCTTTCATAAATCGTCATGTCTCTGTATTTTCCAATGTGGCTTGTAAAGTTAACTATAGGGACCAAATCCACTGCTAAGTTTTATGAACCCTATATGGTTCCTCCTTATTACCGTAGAGAAATGAGTGGTTCTCCGTACGCGAAAAATATACGGCTTGTAGTTTGGAAACCCTGGATCTAAGTGCAACGGTAGAGCGGACTCAAAATTATTCGAGAAATGGAAAAGTTTTTGAAAACCGAATTATACCCTTCCTTTGAGTATAGGATTGTAAAAGACGTAAATGTCTACTGAATGAGCAAAAGAGTGAATATTTTATGCATGTTTTCCATGAAGTATAATTGGACTTTTAGGGGCATCGAAAATCAATAATAAAAGTTCATGCTAATTAAGTAGTTATTTTTAAAGAGTGTGGTTTTTGCATGCGGCTGGAAGGAAGTTCATTCAAAAACCGGCGTTTTAACGTAACTGAAATATTATAGAATTATGTTGCAGGCTGATTATTTTTACAACCCTACTTAATAAATCTTCTCGAAATGGGAACGCATTTCGGGATTTCGGTTGACATTTCATGTGTTAGCCCAAACACTGCAAGTAGGGTTGTAATGTTGATTATCGTGCAAAATAATGCTAGGATATTTCAGTCATCCTAGGATGCTGACTCTTGAATGAACTTTTTTCTCGGCAGTCTGCAAGAACTAATCCCCGTAAAAATGACTGCATGCACTTGTCCATTGATTTTTGGGGCCCATGGAAATCCAAGTACATTTTACAGAAAACGTGCACGAGACTACTCTCTTGTACTTATGTGGCAGCACAATACGATTCCTAAAATGTAAAACTCAGGAAGGGATTTCCTTCTGTTTTAAAAGAGTTTTCTAGTTACGAGATTTTTATGACTGTGAAATGTCTGTTCATACATCATCGCGCCAGAGTGTTTACCAATGCTACTTAAAAAGCATGCAACCTGGCCCACGTCCATCGCTTAATTTTATGAGTGGTCAATGACGGCTTCTTAACAGTGTTGAGAACTGTGTTATATTCCTTTGAGAAAACCTGTTCAGCATGTTGTTTGGGAACCCTGAATGCAAGTATAATGGCTGATCGGGTTCAAAATTATTCGGAAATTTTAAAACCTTTTAATACCTGAAAGATGCTCTTTTTTCAATTAGAAAATTTGAAAAAGACGTAAGTTGCTAGCAAATGAGTACAAAAGGGAATATTTCTGAGCGTTTTTTCTATATAATATAATGGAACTTATGAGGGTATCAAAATAGGTGGGAAATGCATACTACAAAAGTAGTCTTTTTACATATTGTGGTTTTTGCAGACCGCCGAAGAGGTAAACATTCAAAAGCCGAAACGCCGACCTTACTTAAATTTCTTGTGGTTAAGCTACACGATAAATGATATTAAAGCCCTACTTAAGTACTCTTTTCGAATAGCATTTCATGAGATAACACATCCTTCAGTTGTTGCATCAACTATGGATGCCAAGTGAACAATGCAGTAAACGAAAAGTCCGTTTATCATATCGATCCCTGGGTTTCAATGGCAGGAGAACCATAATTGGAAATTAATTTTTTGGCAATCCGTTTTCAGGGAAAGGACGGTTCCGGAAGCGTCTAGAAAGTCGTGAGTTCGTACAAAGAGCTGAAACAACTTCCGAGCTTGTGCACCTTGCTGGATAAATGTACGGGCGAGCTAGCTTATAATAAGGTACGTCAGATGAATGGATCCGATAACTCATATCAATACACTGCCTGTCTCGGAGATCGATTTCCCTCCTCCACACATGACAGTTCGGCCGGCGACATCCATCACAGCTTTACGAAGTGATCTCGGCCAGGGCTTCCTTGTTAATATGTATATGATAAAGCGGACTTGAGTTGCACTTACCTTGTTTTCATCGAACACAGGCCGTCCTCCATTTACACGACAACGTCGAGGCGACCGCAGACGGTCGTGAGTGCAGTGAGCGAGAAGGTTAAGCGGCCCGTTTACGCGATCCGCACACGACCTGGTCCCGGCTACACGTGTAGCAAGCGACAGTAAGGGAAGAATTGTTTGGGCCCTCCATAAGGGAGGATATAATAAAGGTCATGTTAAACAGGAGCCGTCGTAGTCTGACACTAGTCCTGAGTAGGGCAGAGGTATTGAGTTGTGTCGCAATCTTCCAAGCCAGGATTTATAGACTGTCGTGGGAGATAGAAGTAGGTTAAAATTAATTTAGTGAGGAATGCGTTGATTTCCTCATTAAACGGATTTCTCCTACTCACGGGTCGAATGAAATTGTGCTGGGGCAAAACAAGTGAAAAAAGTTAAATAGCTCGTCTAAGCTTGACCATCAAGACCTGATACCTAGACTTGACCTTGAGGTGAATCCGACTTTCCTGCACCCGCACCTAACTAAGAAGAATCGTGTTTTTTTTAAAATATCGCAGGATGGTGTGAGCAGGAGAGGTGTCTGACCCACGTGTATCAGGCCTCCACACGCTAGTTCTTCGGTCGCAGTGTAAAGAATTTGCTGGTGGCCTACCACGCCGAAACGCGAAGAGAAGGTGCGGCCGCATTGGGGGCAGGTTAGAACTGAGTCAGAATTTCTGATGGAGGGGACGGGATGCCGGGTGGACAGGATAACAGGAGTATCTTCACTGGCGTTGCCTATAGTTTGGCAAAGTTTGAGGCAGGTTGGTTAGGTCGATTTTGTGTTGAGTTGTGTTTTGTGGTGAGTGTGTTGTGTTGTTTGGCAGGCGCCAACAATGCGAGTGTTCTCCCATGCGAATTTATGCCCAGTATCTAGTGTGTGCATGGCCACCTGGGATAGATGGTCGCGTCTCTTCACCGCTAACTGATGCTCATGTATACGGGTTGAGACAGATTTCCCAGTTTGGCCACAATAAACGGCATCACAACTAGAACACGGGATTTAGTAGACGACACCTTTTCTTTCGAGGTAGCCGACCCTGTCCTTAGGGTGCCCAAGCTGTGTGCGTAAGGTAGTTGCCGGCTGGTGTGCTACGTGTATCTGGTACTTATACAACTGTCTTTCGACAAGTTCAGATACATTTTTGACGTATGGGAGAGCTCGCCATGTGTTTGGGTTTGGTGCCTGAGCGGCCGCAGAATTAGAAATACCTTTTCCCTTGGGTTGCTGGTGCCTCATGCATTGACGTTTAAAGTCATGCGGGTACCCATTTTGGGAGAACAGTTTGTAGAGTCAGCCAATCCCGAGATGACAACCTTAACCAATCATGAATTCCTTTTGCCAGACTCAGTTTAAAAGTTAATTGTTTTTGCACACCGTTGTCTGAAGACGAGCTGGGGGAACCAGTCTCGAAAATTCACAATAAAATTTTGCTGTTTCCCAAAGAACTTCACCTTTCTACATAGAAAAATGTATACTAAATACAATTTTTACTCTGTGGGTTTTGCCAGCGACTGGAAAAATGAGCATTCACTAGAAGATATCTGCCTTTACTGAGATATCGTGGAATAATGCGACAGATAATGATTATTACGACTTTAACTAAGCAATCCTTTCGAATAAAAAAAAACATTTCGGAATTTCCGTTATTATTTCAGACAATGGGCGAGATTTTGTAATTGTGGAAATGAGTAATACTAACCTCAGTGTGGTCGAAATAACTGTCTAAGCAGCAGATATTTGGGTGCAGGTTCCTGTGTGTGAAACAACTGAATTATGCGACTGGCCTGACTGTCCAACTGAGCGCTACGACAGACTGGCGCGCAGTCCAAATACCAATGTCAAAGTGCTAGCGGCCCAGTCCCGCCAGAGAATCTCGTAGGATGGGTTTTGCCTGACAGTTAAAGTTGAATCAGTAAGCAAGGGTTTGCTTTTCCTCTTTTTCTACGAGGCGTCACGCGACCGAATTACTGAGGCCGCTGTAAGTGCTGCGTGAAAAATGGTCTATTTTTTTCCAGCATATTCAACATTTTCTTAAACAAAAAATGGTGAATTAATTGCTGGAAGCTTAAACAGGGCCAGTCTAATTGTCATAGGCACCCGATTAAACGATTTCCCCATACACCGCCAACCTAGCATCACACCCGTCAAAGCATTATCATTGTGACTTTCGAGTCTGATTTATCCGAGTTCGCTGGAAGCATTCAAATTACGTTAACGTAGGGGACGTTCATTGGAGTGTGCACGATTCGTATGAGTCAACAAGATTCCTTGACTTAGTTCAGAATCACATGTGCGCTAACTCCTAACTTTGATCCTAATCCCTAACTATAACCCCTTATCATAAACCCTAACACCTAATCCCTAATCCTAACCTCTAACCCTACCTCCTTCCCCTAACCCCAACAGGATTGTGTCCATCAGGTGGGGCTACCAAATTACCTCTTACCCAAAACAACAATCAGTGACAAAATTCCAGTGCCTACCGTTGCTCATCTTGCCATCATGAAATACTGGCTCGCCTCTATAACGTCCAGTCGTTAATCGATCTGAAAGAAGGAAATGACCTGC